>JAZHYW010043873.1:0-43705 GCA_037355805.1 Ixodes ricinus | reverse complement strand
CACTTGTACTTTACGTTCAGTTGTGTGCTAATTAATTACTATTACAAATTACCTTTAAAAAGTAATGCAATTACTTTAAAATTACTTATTTCTGAGAGAGACCCGACTCGGGTCATATAACTTTAAACGAATTGTATAGAATGCAACGTATTTGTTCATTCCTTGCCCCAATGTTTGAGACTATAGCATCGCTGCATAAATGACACGTATTGTACTTTGATTTTATTAATTTTGTTAAATTCATGATAGAACTTGACAGTTTGGGGCAATGAAGTACTACATTCTTATATTTTTAATAAATTAGTTCCTATTGCTGGAAGACGCCAGACCACTAAAGAAAAATTTTTTTTGACAAACTTTTGTTAGCTTCAGCAAATAAAAATGTGGCAATTAGTCTTATATGAATATTTTACAAGTATTAATGTAAAACTAAAATCCACACGCGCTGATACGACCGCATTCAGATACAAACATCATGGTATTGTAAATTATTTACATTGAGTTGAAATTATAAGGGCTCAGAATATATAAGAACCAGTAATGAGCTTTCAAATCATTCGCAGATAATATTCACAGGTGCGGGGTCAGTCTCCAAAATGGTTATGCAAATAATATTTGAAGTACCACCAACAGGTAATAAACTATAAAATACTATAAACTATAAAATAAAAAAAACGTTAAAAACTGGCAAAAAAAAAACTTCATAGGGAATTAAAATTTTCAAGCTCGGCTGAAAGCTGAAGCTCAACTTTTTTCTTTCAATATTTTGGCATGTTTATGCTACTGTTTTCTGCTCGTTCCGCAGATGGCACCACACGGCGCCGTTGAAGTGGACTTTGAAGAGGATTGTATGTCAGCCCGCAGTGTAAGCAGCAAAACAAACAATGCAATACTATTTTTGTTCATGTATGTGCGTGCGTGTCTACGTGTGCGGAAGTGTCACCGAGATCTAGGCGACTTGTGCAAGCGCTGAGGCTTTCAGGGAGGTTCTGTCGGCTCCACAAAGTCTTGCAAAAGTAATTTTAATTGTGCCTGAAATTTTGCAATTACTGACGCTAGAAAGTAATTAATTTACAATTACAATCCATTTTAGCCAAATGTAATTAATTACAATTACAAACCAAAGTAATTAAATTACAGTAATTCAATTACTGCAGTCGAATTACTACCCAAGTATGCGGTCAAATGCTCAAATGCATATATAACCACGTTCCATACCACAGAATCTCTTTCTGACATGGATGAAAATGAACGAAAGGCTTGGCATGCTGCGGCTCAGCGTCTACGCAGACAAGCACCACCAGAGCTTCGCCTCAATCAACATCATTCACCACAAGGAGATGCGGTCAACTTTTTTGACGCTTCATGCGCCGACGCCATGTGGTGGCGGTGCGGAAATGTGCGCCTGTTTCGCCGGTGTGCAGCGAACTAAATTTCTGCATAAAAGAAAGGTCTTCATAAAGCAAACCCGTCCCCGCGAATTTGGACCGGTTCACCGAGAAGGAAGAAATCAAAAAGAGACTTCTCATTCCATAGACCAAAACTGCGACTACACGGCCACCTTGGCGTTACTTTCCTGGCATCTGGTGACTTTATACGGGACGTGGCAAATAGCGAAAGTATGGTGCTCGGAATGCATCTTTGATTTGTTTAGCGTGCGTTTACTGATCCCAAATGTGGTCTCTCGACTTTTACCGACGACATCGCAGGGGTGTCACATTCTTGCCAGGTGCGATTTTGGCGTTGACCCAGCAGCGGTGACGGACAGGGTGGACACCTGTTCCGTTGCGGCCCGTTTTCGGCTCAACAGTCCACGGAAGCTTCTGCAACAACCGGTTGGGACGTCGTGGACGACGCAGGGCTCTGGCGTTCTCTCGTCTTTTTCGCCGGAACTTCTACAACTGACCACCAGGATCGCCACGTCCGATGTCAAAACACACCGGCTCCTGCGATGTCGTTTGTTGCCATGCATAGGTGGGGTAGGATGACAAACACGCCAGTCAAAGACGCAATACAGGCATTGTAGTGAAAGTATGAAATCCTAGCTTTCATACGGCACCTCTGGATTTCAAGCGAGGGCATTTTCCTTCGGACTTGGGGCCAAACTGTCGACCATTTCTGCTGCTAGCTCTCCCAAGGGCACGCAGTTGCATGAACACTACGGCGTGGTGCACGTTACAGGACCCAGGTTAGCAGTCGTGCTGGACTGGCCCTGTCTGGAGCAGAGACACCAGAGGTCCAAACGACTTTCTGGCGTCGAAGCCTACACATAACGAGTATGGCTTTTTCTCATTTTGATTAGCTCTCCCGATAAGCAGCCAGCTTAGTTTGGGTCATGAGCGACGGCCAAGAAATTGAGGCTAATTCTCTTCCGCCAACGTGCAACAGAAAAAAATTAAGAGTTCTGCCACCGACGGAACTAAAGGCGTGATGAGGGGCACCTGCCTGTGGTTCCAGGGGCCCATCCGGTGCCATATGATTGAGGGATCCCGCAGTGCCTCTTCCAAAGCTTTAAGCTTCTCTTCCTAAAAAAGGAAAAAACAAGAAGCGATTGCATCGTATTTGTCCTTATTTAATCTATCTTCAATCTCGAAAAAACACAACTAGTTTTGGATCATGTTTAGATAGCTCAACTTTTATCTATATGTCTGCTATCTTTGTTGGTTCACTATAATAATAGCTATCTAGTTCAGGATGCCTATAGTACTGAATTAATGTGAATAGCCCATACTGCAAGACCTGCAGCTGCCAGATGCCAGGGCGACAATAAAAGAAAAGTTACGGCGCCATAAAATGAGCTTACTTTTCTAAGGTGCTGTCGTAAAAAGAACTGTAGAGATCATTGCAATCAAGTAGTTTTTGGTGCCGCTAGATTTTTTTGCAACATGTGAGTTGCTCGCAATCAAGCATCGATCTCCGCCCCTGCTGGTTTCGGTCTGGGGCTCTAAGTTAGACACTTGGCGAGAAAGTTGGCGAGATTGCTGACCACCGCAATTGGCCAGAGCGGCACCAGCCAGTCGTTCCAGTCAGCAATCTCACCGAGCGTCCCACTTAGAGCCCCTGGATGAGCGTCATACCAATTTAGAGCACCTTGATGAGTATCATATGACTACGGCATGACGCGTGTTAAAGATCCCAGCAAAACAGTAATAACTGTTTTTTTAGCTGACGAAATTTCTCATCTGTCTAACAAAGATGTCAGATTTTCTTTGGAAAAGAGTAACTTCCTGCTGTCTGTACATCCATACAACAAATTGCTTTACTCATCAAGCAGTTTCTTATTTACAACTAGACTGTTGTTTGAAACATGGAGCATAAACTAAGAAAGGACTGTCTCACAAACCTGCAGAAAGTCTTCAAGGAATATCTCAGACTTCCGATCTGAAGGTCTTTCGGATCTTCTGGATGATCTCGTCCGCCAAGTAAATTGGGTTGATCCACGAACGGAACACGTCTAACTGGCAGCACAAGAAAAAGGCACGCAACAGTAAGCAGAGAGGAGAGCAATGACCCAAACGGAACAGCCTGACACACGGATGAAATATGTAAGGTAAACTATGACAAATGAAGGTACCGAAGTAAGATAGTACATGTTGCAGACCAAGGAACCAAGGACAGCTCTTCCCGAAGCTCCCCACTCTTTCCGCTATTAACAGAGTGAAAGCTGGAGAGGAGGTGAGTCCACTTACCTCCTCTCCGGTGTATGTTCTGCTAAAGTGGAAAGAGTGAAGGACTGGGTGAGATGAGCTTGTCCCGCTTCTCTTCACCTGCAACAGACTACAGGTGTACCAAATGCCAGAAGGCATTCCGAGGAGAGCACACTTTCTCAAACCCTTCGATGCAAGCAACCCTGGCGTGAGCACCAGCCGTAGCAGTAAATGTCGAGGACCGCATGCTCTCACCCCTCCTCTCCCTCAGGTTCTCGGCGCGTAGTAATACGCGGGCACACTATATGGAGATGGCGGAAGAGGGCTTGTGTTATCCTTGGGTACCTTCGGTACTTTTCATTTGACCAATGAAAAGAGTTATTTGGGTGGAGATTCTCTAGGTTACCATTATTAGCTCCTTTTAGGCACATTGTACATTATATTTTGACCAGAATGTCAAATGTTTGGGTATGGGAGACGTAATAAGCGGTTATTGTTTGAAAACGCCGTCGTACAGAACCCCCGGTGCCTGCTCCAAGGAGCAGAAAGAGGGCGTGTCACAATCTTTGATTAGATTTTTAATAGGGAAATTGGCCGCCCACGAGTGTAATTTAGGTTTTTTTAGGATGCTTAGAGCCCGTAGACTGAGTTATCACCATAAAGAGACGATCTCAGAATCCACTTGAGTGCCCCTTTAAAGGGACACTGACAGGGTATTCGTGCTCGCCAAGGTTTTTATTTGTACGTGACATGAGAGCCCAACTACCCATAACAGAATTTGCGGCTCGAAAGTCGTTTTCTTTTGCCCGAAAACCGCCCATCAAGAACTGGCCGGTTCAAGTCACGCTCACTCTCTTCTCCGTGGTCACATGCCGTTTTCTATGGTTTAGACGCAACCACCAGAGTTAATCGAAGTCATGGGTCATCGAAGACAGACACTCAATGCTAAAAATAGACAAAAAATATGATACCCATTTTTTGTGGCTTGTAAAAAACTAAAAATATGTTGAATGAAAAAAAGAATTGCACAGTCACGTGACTTTGGGTAACTTTCTCCCCCTCTATATTTCTTCTTCCTCCCCAGTCAAGCTTTGGTTTTGAGCAGTTCCGTTTTTTTTTTTTTACTTTATTAATAATATACGCAACGCTGTAGCAAAATATTGATTGGGTGGTCTTTTGGCACTGTAGTAAGTCGCCTGGCAAAAAATAAAAACCTATTTTTGGGGGAAGTTAGTGTCCCTTTAGCGATGTCAAGCGACACTGCATCAATTAACGTAATGTCCACGTGACACTGACATGACACTGTGACATGACAACGACCTGATGTGAAGTGAAGTGGTTCACATGTGATCACGCTAGATGACATTATGTGGTGGGCATGTTGACAGAGAAAGAGAGAATGCACTTTGAGGTTTTCGTTGCGTCGCGTGGCACTTTCCTCTGAGGTTCTAGCCCGTTTGAACACATTCTGCATTAAAGCAGCGACAGTAAAGTGAGCTAGACATTCTCTCGGGTCCTTACCTCCACAGAGCAGTAGCGAGGAACGGTCTCAACGGGTCCGACGTAGGGTGGAGGCCTCTGGATCGGAGGTCCGTGAAACCAACCCCCGATGGAGAGTCTCAGCTTGTCCTCAGCTCAGCACCTCGGCCAGCTTGGTGAGCGACACGGGCTCACCTCGAAGAATAGCCAGTACTGCTGACGCTGCACGCCAGAGCCGAGGTGAGCGAGCACGAACACCAAGAAAGGACCAGACGCGTTCCCTACGTGCTACGACTGAAGATGCGGGACATAGAAGTGCGACTCGTCGGAAAGAGTCTGCGCGTTCGTTCTTGGCATTTGCCTCCACCGCTCTGTATTTCGGTTGGCCTTATCGCACGATGCACTGGCTCTGCCGAAAGTTTGTTGTGCAGACACCTTAAGAATGGGGCGTAGCTTGGAATAAAAGGGATTAGATTACACATTCTTTGCGAGAAATGCCAGTGTTTGCTTAATAGAAGAATCGTGGAGAAACTAGAGAAGAAAAAACAACAGCCAACAACAAGCAATGCTGATGTACCACATAACCTCTTCCATTTCCGCACTTTGCCTCGACAAGCTCGCCGAAATCTTTGTCGGGAAAAACAGGAGGCAGTGCAAGCACTGAGCAATTGGCACGCACCTGGGGACGACCGAACGGACCGACGTCCCTCGGGCAGTTGTGGGCGTCCACGTCGAACAAGTCGAGCGCTCCGCCGTCGCTCTCCTTCCAGTTGGGGGTGAGGTAGAGGATGAATGCAATGCGACGGCCTTCCAGCTCGTCGTCGTGGCACAGCAAGACATCTGAAACAAAAGGCCCCGGCCTTTCAATGCACCGACAGCCCCCTCACGACCGGTATTTCAAATTTAATAGGGAGTTTTAGAATAGTGCACGCTAAAGCTTTGCGTCCGCAAAGAATAGCGTCGTCGCCAGTGCGCATGCTCCGAACGCAAAGCAGGTTTTGCGCTTTGCGTGCGCAACTTTAGCGTGCGCCGTTTCTCGGAAATAGCGTGCGTACGCAAAAAAGTCTTTGCGCTTCTCCAAGGAGGATTCGTGGATGAGAAGTTGGCTAAAGCCAAGACGGGCACAGTTTAAGAAAATGGCGGCTCCCCAGACCATGGCTGCGGCCGCTTTGGCGGCGGCGTGAGTGCGGCGTCGGCGGCATCCTCGCGACTGCGATTTTCAAAACGGGACGACATTGTACTCGGTTTGGCAACGATCACCGGCAACTTGATGCTTGTGACGCGCGAACATTTCTCGGCGAAGGTACTATGTGCGAGGTCAGTACACGAGACCTCTCTTGCCGAGCGGCGGAAGCGGACATGACCGGTCAACCGCTCGCGTCGCATTCTCATGTTTGAAACAAATTTAAAGAAGTACTCTGGACTAAAATACTTATTTTTTTTCTTAAGTTACAGCATTTCGCGTGTGAAATAAAAATTGTTACTGTATCTTGGTGGCGTCGCAAGCGCGAGATGCTTGGGCTTTTGCGTCGCGGCGGAGAAACGCTATTCTAAAACTCTCTCGCGTCGCGTGCGCCTAATACAAGCGCTAAATTTAGCGCTAGCGTGCGCTAAAATTGCGTACGTTATTCTAAAACTCCCTAATTTTCTCTTACACCCTGAATACAAAATGAGAGTAAAGGGACAGGGGAAAAAAATAACCGCAACAATGCAGCTTGCCAGGGCCCCCACCACTCTACATTTGTCAGCTTGGCAGGTAGAAAAAGTATCAAAATATTTCAACAGGAATTAATAAGCTACATACGAGAAACAATATATAGTTAGAGAGAAAGGAATTGGTAAAACCTTTTTTCTTCATGCAGGCGAATGCAAAACGCCTTGCTCGTCTAACAAGTGAAAGAGTGTTGGTAATGTACTGAAGCATCTCTAGCCTGTAGTTTGTTCTAGGACAGTGGTTTTCAAATGGGGGTTCGTGGACTCTTTGAGGTCCGCAAAGCCCAGCCTCTTCAGTCACGCCCGGCAATAAAAGTTGTCTTTTCTTAGATTGAGACAAAACGTGACAATTTTTAGGCGAGTTTTTTCAGTGTATATGTCAATAGAGAAGTCTACTTCACACTAGCCCTATAGTTATATCCATTTAATAAATCACTATCATAATTAACCTATATCTTTCCCTTCCCTTCACCACGGACGAGGTCCTCCATCATACCCACCGACCCACAAGGGGTCCGCAAAGAACCACTGTTCTAGGACATGGCACTTTCCAGGACCTGGTGCTTAGTGGTGTAGCCAGGAAGTTTTTTCGGTGGGGGGGAAGAAGGGGGGGGGGGATGAAGCTTCATAAGCTTCCCCCTGGCTATGCCATCTGCCAGTACTGCACACTTCACACGCAATATCTTTTCCAATTAGGTAAGCAGTTTGTTGCAAAGTATGATCTGTAAATTTAAGAGATGCCTAAAATGTGTCTCTGATAGGTGTGTTCATGCCGCATCATGCGCTAGACACATCAAGCAGAGACGCATTAACGTGAGATGGCGTCATAGTGGCGCCTCCCAAAAGGGCAGTGAGCAGACAATCTCTTTCGTCTGTTCACTGCGTTTATCGGGAGATGGCGCCACAAGCAACAACCATCGTCAACTCGGTCGACTGCAAACACGTATGCCGTTCACCTCGCCAAGTTTGTTGCTCTCACTTTCCACGGGAGCTACGCCCTGAAATTTTGGCAGGTACGACGCACCACGTAACACACACATTCAGTGAAAGTTCAAACTTTCTTTGTGTACAAGCAGATTTTTTTCGGCTAGTTTTATAGCGCCAAGATTCATTTTGGGCACCTACTTACCAGTGTGGGCGTACTTTGAACAGGTCAAGCTGATCTTCCCATCTAATGGGATGTCTGTCACATCTTGCAGCCAAGGGACCATCTTTTCAGTCAGACAGTTTCTGTAAAGCAAAAGATGTTGTCAACAATGTATACGTCCCTACTACCTAGCGTGATTGGGTGCAGGCTTACTGAACGCCTCTATGTAGGGTGTGTCAAACTGTTGCAAATCATCGGACTGAAAACCAAAAATGACGATGTCTGTCAGCCCGCTTTAGAAATGCGCATATGAATGTTTGTGCCACTTACCTGCTGGAACTTGTACAAATCATTGTTCTTCTGGTGAAAGTCGATGTCAAAGAGCTCGTTCTTTAGGCTTTCCACATTGTCATTTCCATCCAAGAAATGATGCAGGAGACAGAAGTTAAAGGGCTTCGAAGTAAGTTCAGCGACATTTTCTGTAACATAGTTAAGGTCTCACTATAATCTCAGTTAAAAGCAATTGTAAGGACACTCTTCCCAGTGCTGTGCCGACAGCTCCTAGGAGGTGTTGGCTGTGCAGAGTCCATACGCGAGGGAACACAACCAAAAGTTCAGGTTTTGCCACCAGGGCACCAGGGGGCCCAAGGAAGGCACTAGGCCAACGCGCGCGCACGAGACCCATGCTTTGACCGTAGCTGCCGTGCACGTCTCGTACAGTACATATACAGATGCTAGTGTTTGTGCAAGCGCTGTTCAAAACATCAGCCTCGCGCCTGTAGTCAATGGGAAAATGGCTGCCATTAAAACATACATCACTACGGTGACATTCGGTTGCAGCATTGCCTTTTCGCGATGCGGAGTTTGGACAGAACTAGGAAAACGCAAGCCTTGGAGCGAGGGTAACCTTTTGCTCCAGGGTTACTATGTCTATACTCAACCAGCTCACCTGCCTACTTGCTTTAACAATTTGCTTATTCTCGTGAACGCCCAGGGCCTAGTTACTGTAAAGGGTATTCACTTGGGCTAGTTGGCGGTACATTTCAGGATTTTAACCAACGTTTTAGCACTTGTGGATGGTGGCAGACGACCAACTTGGCTCTTGATAACGCGGAAAACAAAAACCACGCAGTAACTCACCGATTTCACACGGCTTTTGATCACGAAACGCTTCTCGAATGTCGTTTTTCGTCGGTTCCAGGAACAAGCTGCGGTTCGCTTCCAACACGACGCTGTTCTTTTTCGTTTCGGTTCGACGGTGGCAGTCCGGTTCTTCGGCTTGTCACTATTCACACGCTTTGACGAACTCATAATAACATTGAAGAGCAGACACAGCTCTATTTAATTCCTAGATTTCGTAGTTTCTGCGCAGTTTTGCACTTTAAATAGCTGCTCGCCGCAAACACGATCCCGCGGTCCACGTGAGAAATGTCACCGGAAGTTTGAGTGATTTGAGCACGACTCGTAGCGACACTGGCGACACCGGATGACATTATGTTTACTTCCGGTACGAAACTTCGGACTAGTCCACTTGGCGATACTTCCGGTAGCATCCGGCGTTTCGATTGCGTTCAGTGAAGTGCAGCCGGTGAGTTGCTGTAATTTACGCTGAAAAAGTCTTCACAGTCAAAATGGTAAGTTCGAACTGAGTTTATAAAGTTACAAATTTGCTCGAGATGCGCCTCAACATCGGTGACTTGTAATGAAGTCCAAGTTGCACGAAGTTAAGAGATTGTATCTTCCCACAGTTACCGCTATCCCTGCTTCGGACTGCACAAAATCATCCCATGGTAAGTAAGCGTCACAGCTTTGTTTGCTAGTTAAGTCCGTTAACTATGTGATCGGGTGAAATCTTTTAAATGTACGTGTTTTTATCTTCTTTTAGCTTGTAGAGCTCAAAAACGGAGAAACCTACAACGGGCATCTGGTGAGCTGTGACAACTGGATGAATATCAACCTTCGAGAAGTCATCTGCACGTCGAGGGTATGTTTGTGCACAAAAAAACAAACAAACAAAAGCAATTAACATAGCTCACGGAACTTGACATACCTGCCAAGGCGTTTGGACTAGTGAGCGTTTTGTTAGGAATAGTTAGAAAAAAAGTGCAAGTCATTCTGCTGTTGCACCAGTGCCAAGTAGGAGTTCTACATTCCATCACCAACTTCACGTCCTTGAGGCTTCAGAAGCATCTGTAGGATGTGTTAGGTGTGGTGGCAGGGGTTAATGATGTCACGCAAAGTACTATGCGAACAAACCTAATAATTTACAGCCTATATACAACGCGTGGTATGATGCGTGGTAGGTATCCTCCTTATGTTAAAGATTACAGTCACAAAGAGGAGGCTTGAAGATAAGTGGGAAAAGTTTAAGCATGATGTCGCACAAAATTGGTCAGTTAGACAACTTAATGAAAGATGGAATTTAGAGCAAGATCTATAGTAGCATAACTTCACTTGCCTACATTTGAGTCCTTCGAAAGGGAAGAAATCGGTTTAATTTCAACGACATTGGGAAGTATATTTTATTGATTAATAAAACAGCAAAGAAAATTTGTGACGACTTATGTGTAGAGACTGACCCTGTACGTAATCTAGGCTCTCTACTTACGAGGGAACACTGGCGCCGTCTCTCAAGTAGCCCTGGAATACTTTTGATCCGCAGTACGACTAGACCACAAGGTTTTGCAGTATTTGCGGGATCAAATCTACGCTGCATCGAAGAGAAATGGTCGCTCGTAACATCGTCAGAATTCTTTCTAAGCCCGCAGTGCGAGAATGATGCGTCATAGCGAGAAAATATACACGCCCTTCGGGAAAGCTCTGGGGCTACCGGATAGATTGTGCAGCGCGTTGTATTCTTTCGCAACAAACATATTTTCATTCGTTCCTATCACCTTACACCGAGTGTTTGTCCCTCCCCGCTCAGGACGGTGACAAGTTCTGGCGGATGCCGGAGTGCTACATCCGCGGGAGCACCATCAAGTACCTCCGCATCCCGGACGAGGTCATCGACATGGTCAAGGAGGAAATGCTGGTCAAGGGCCGGGGCAGGGGAGACATGAACAAGCGGGGAGGCATGGGCCCCGTGGCGGCAGGGGCGGAAGGGGTCAGTGCACTTACTTTTCGACGCGAAAGTCCCGCCCCTCGAACGACGACGGGCGAGGTGCTCTTAACGCCTGTCGACACACTCGCGTTTGCTTACGACCAAGTAGTTGCAGTCTCGTACAATGAGGGAACACACTGGCACGTGGACGCCGTCTATGAAGTGGACCTGGAACTGCATTTCACTAGAGCGAAGGTTATGCTGTATTTGCAATATCAAGTGTACGTCTGTGAGACATGGTTGTTTATAACATTGTCAAAAGTTTTCGAGCTGACAAGGAAAGAATGACGCATGAAGGAACGTAGGAAATATATGAAGATGCCAAGCGTTCCACAGCTACTTGTTAGATAGCGCCAGTGTGGTCTCTCGTCGTTGATTCCAAGAGGTTTTGAGGCACCCGGTCGTAAGGATTTGCAAGTGTGCAGAACCAGCCTGTACGGTCGTCGGCAGGATAAGAACGATCAGGAGGACTTCCGGTTTTTCTGCCTGCGGCACAAGTTTCCTACCTTCGACGATGCGTCGGCGTTTTGTGAACTTCGAGGGCGGAAGTACGGTGGAATGCGACAGGTGCCTGCAGGAGGTCGGCATCCGAAAGAGACGTCCAGCGCTTGTTTTCTTGGTCACTATAGACGTTTGTCAAGCAGCCACGCTTGCTAAAGCCAGTCTCGTCCCCAAAAGCTCGTCTGGTACTTGCAAACACCCACGCTTCAAAATCTGGTCTGGTCCCCAAGAGGTAGTCTGTACTTGCAATCTCCCACAGTGGGAGTGCTTTTGAGTAGCTAGTCATCTGGTGAAACCTCGGACCTTGAGCTCGAACAAAAGTGAGAACGTGGGGGTACAGTGATATCGGCGGGGGTATCTCCCTTTTGCATGCACTTGCACGCACCGTAACGGGTAGCTAGCCAATTTCTTGTCCTGCTTTCGCGTTCGCAGTTTGAAAAGGTTTTGTAGTACTGTGATGCGTCCCACGGAGGAAAACTCAAGCTCAATAGGTAGAGCACTCTGCCAGTCTTGGCGAGGTCCCTGAATTGATTCCCCGAGACCGGCCGGATTTTTCGGCGGCCACCAGTCGGCAGGAGGGTGCGGGTTGTGCTGCATTTTGAGTGGACGTCAATTTGTTCTTCCTTACGTATGTGTGCATTCTCTGGCATTGTCGAGCCTTTCAGATCAGTCGATGTAGTGGTAAAAGACTGGCCAAGTTAGTTTTTGTTTCTATAGTCACAGGAAAGTTGGTAGTTTCACTTTCTACGAACAAATGGTGGTCAGGATACAATGGCTGCTCACGCAGCCATCGTATCTAAACTGTGCGTCGTGTTCAGATGTCTCAAACGTATACAGGCCTCATATATCCTTCATCAGCCTCAAGGCTGCCATTAGTTTGGCACAGGGGCCATACATTGAGATGATGATAGTGATCGAAGTTGCCAAACTGAATTTTGAAAAAAGTACAGCGCACATTGAATGCCCAAACCACCGTTCTTTCTCTTCCGCAGGCACGCCATTTGGAGGCAGGGGCGGAGGCAGGGGAGGTCCCGGTGGCGGGGGAGGCCGTGGCGGCGGACAGGGGAGGGGGGAAGGGGAGGGACGTCCCGGCCTGGGATAGACTCTCGCCCAGGCAGTGGTTTCCAGTTTAGCACATCCCCCGTTCTGCAGTGTGCGAAGAAGGTCGCCTCATCTGTAAATAAATCGCCCCTCCCGATACGCCCAGACTCCCGGCTCGCTCACTCGGCGGATCGGGTCGGATGTCGGCTGCAAAGTGTGTGTCGGGTGGCCGTAGTGTTTAAAGCGCCGCTGCATGGTTCTACAAGAAGGGTTGTGGAATAAATGGACCCGGCACCCACTTCGAAACCCAGCGCGGCAAATCCGTCCAAGGAAGCATCGCTTCGATGGTAACGTCTAAATCTGTCGCTTTCAATCAAGTTTTCGCTCGTTTCATCGGTTCCACGCCGTTACTCACCAGTGCATCCGGCAATAGAACGGTGATACAACAGCTGCCTCAAATGGTAATCAGTTTTGTCCCGGTGCTACCTATGGTAGGGAGCCGCTTCCAAGAAAGCAAAGATCTGCACGGAATTGATTTTAGTCCTCGAGTACAGTGTGCTCAACTGTTAAATGTAACGCTCGAGCAATGGCCAAAACTGATATCACCGCCACGTGACGAAGATGTCTCGGAGAATAAGGCGGCTCTTCCCGAAATCGTTGCCCTTTCCTATACAAGTTGCATGACTTGTCATTTTCTTTTCTGTCAACCTCGCCTCATATTTTAACATTTTTTTCCCACCTCGGTAGATTTTTTACTACAACTACATTGCAGTTATCTTTGATACGACGGTGTGAACAACAGCAGGAGGCTATATTTGTAGAGTAAAGCTATACGCACTCCGTAGTGCACTTCAGACAGATATGGCTATACGCACTATACTAAACTCGTATAAAACGAATGGTCACAACGAGTTTTCTAGGCGATGGCATAGCATAGGGGTTAAGGTGTCCGCTTATCAATACGCGATGGTGGACCTACGTTTTTTCTCAAACATTTTGTTTTGTCGAGGCATTTGGCGATATATACGACATTTCTTTTTGCGATGAACACTAAAAAAAATGAATGTTGTTGACGAAACTTCGCAGAACTAAATGGTATGGGACTCCTTTCCCGGAGGTGCGATCGGGGACAGCGGGGCTTGGGTTGCCGGCTGGACGCCGCAAAGCGGTGTGTACTGGTTAAGTTTTGTAATTAGCAGCCGCACACTGTCGCCGCGAAGCGCCGTGAGCGCAGTGATACACGCGCCGTTCGAAAAGGGTGGCCCGAGCGGCATGAGCTCTCCGCAGAGTGCGTATAGCCATTTCCGTCCGAAGTGCACTACGGAGTGCGTATAGCTTTACTCATATTTATATTTGGCACATTGACAGCATGCAAGCCTTATCGGAATTTGACTGTCTGTTTTAGAACACTCCCCGATAAAGGCCAACCTAGTGTAAACACAGCAAAAAAGAAAGTGAAAAGGCAACATGTTTTTCTATGTTATCCCGTAAGCAAGCATCGGTCATTCCGTCCATACTGAGGGTGTAACGCAGGAAAGAACAGCGGTGCAAGCAGTAAGACTGCACTAGCAGACGACGTAGGCAGTGTCTGGTGCCCTGCTCGCATGTTACATTGGACTATTGAACACACTGTGCGTATCTATTGTAACCAGGCATGAAGACGTGCTTCCACGAGATAGGCACTAACAGTGTATACAAACTGCGAATAGAACAACTATTTTGTTCTCTGTATTTTTATGTTTATTGGCAACTTTTTTTCACAGTTATCCTCAGTTTTTAACGGCTTCGTGAGGCAAGTTGCCGAACCACTATGCCGATATTTTAAGAACAAAATACTGAAAGATGTCGGCAAATGTTTCTTATTACTAAACACCAGAAAACCTGCAGCCTAGCCATAACTCGTTTTTGCTTTTCAGAAGTGATCTTCATCATGAAACACACGTCGATGACAAGGTGTGTTGGCATGTGGGCAAGCGACATACGTTGAACTTCATTTAGTGGAACAACATCCCCGACTTAAGGAAAACGGGCATACTTTATTACTTCCAGGGAATAAGTTACTATGTACAGAGCTTGACAGAAAGAAGGCATGCTAAAACTTGCCAATGCTTGCTGTGCAGTCAACAACTGCTGCCACAAAAAGCGGCTGGCAGGTGTCCTCTAGAAACATTAAGAAGAAAGATGTGACGCTCTATCCTAACTCAAACGCGACGAACGAGGAGTACCAAAGCCGTAGTTTAACAACAAAATGACTAGCTGACGTCCTTTGCCATCACCAGAAATCATCACAAGGCAAGCCGACAGACGAGGCTTAGCAAATATGGTAGCGGTTGCGTAGCAAAATCACGGTAAATACCACGAAATCAAAAAGTGCTCCTGAAGTAATCAATCTTTTCCAAGATGCGTGCAAGCTCACACTTCTCGCAGGGGAATGGTAAGTTTCGCTGTCTCCTTGGCAAACTCTTTTCTTGGGGCAACACCTACGTGGGTGACAAAGCGATTAACGGTCATAGATTATTTCTTTTGTTTCTCCGAGATTACCGATACAATCGTTTTATATCGCTATCGTCTTTTCTAAAACCAGCCACGTCGTCTGAATGTGATTGTTCTCGAACTGCTGTCTGCCAATGGGAGGCACGGCTGAACTAAAAACAAAGTGGTGTGCAACAGCATTGACTCCTTGCATCTCGTCACTGACTGCACAGTAATCCGGACACTAACTGTACCGCAAGAGCACTTAGGTTCTTCTCTCACAGTTGCCAACCCATGCTCACAGCTTAGACGGCTGAATCAAATCCGAGAGAAATTAGGCTTATTACAGAATCGGAGCTTGTAAAGAAAAAAGCAACACCTGCCCTCAGTAGCACGAAACGTGGGCCAACATGGGGCAAACATCAGAAAAGCCCACACGGGACCAATTGCATGGCAGGAATTTGCTGCCCGCTTTCACGAAACAAGAAATGTTTTTCAGTGGGAGGTGTGGTGCACGTCGGTTGCCTCCCACACAAAGCTTCCATCAATTCCCGGGAACTATGGAGAGCGTGCTTCTTGCGAGGTCTCCGTCTTGCCACCAGCCCTACCCCCTTCGCATGTGTAAGAGCCGACGGAGTGACGTTGAAGGTTGGTCCCGCCGCCGTGCCGTCTGCGATGCAGAGTGCAATTCCTCCGCCCTCAGGGCAGTCCAAGGTCTGGTGCCGACATTGGAATGCGCAAGGATCCGACGGAACGGTTCGGGTCCCGTCAGTACGGCGTCCTCTGGGTGATGTTCACCAGGTCGTGCGTGCTGGAACGCCAAAGAAGACACTGTCAAAATTGAGGCGCTCCTTTCACCTGCCACCCAAATGACCCGAGCGGGGAACGCAGTGGCGATAGATGCGCAAACCTGGGCAGCGTGATGTGGCATGACACCACGACCTCGCACCGTGAGTCGCGCGACGTCGCGGGGCCTGGTATGGCCCGATTTGTGTCGCGTGACCTGTAATGGCGTTAGTCACGTGGCCATGCGACGCGCAGTGGCGTTCCGCTAAACTTATCTCATGATTGCGCAGAACGTCTGTGGTAGCACGCGAGGTCCCAACTCCGCTTCCATTAAAAAGCATTCTGCATTCAAATATGGTTAGGACCAGAACAGTTCTGTTCGAGAAAACAAGAAAGTTGATCTCGGTGCCAGCAAACTGTTTAAACCTTGCATTAAGCTAAACTTAATATAACTTTACCAATAACAGAGTAGTACGGATGTTCGTGACAACAATAACAGCCGTAGCGGAAGGAACTAGAATTTTCACGGGATATCGGATACTCCAGTGTAAACTCAGCAAGATCACAAAGCCCTTCCTCGATCGTCACTGCTCCCAAGCAAAGTGTTTTCCCAGTGTAGGCACTCTCTCAGCAGATCTGAGCCACCCAAACACTCCCTCGTAATGTGCATTATCGATTCGCAAGGTCTGTAGGAGGCTTCTACACTGCATTACCTATAGCAGTGGTTCTCGGCCATTGCTGTTTAGCAGACCCCTTGTGAATGGGCAGAGATGATGGAGGACATTTACGAAGGACGAGAAAGCAGGACAACACACAAAACGTCTCAACGTTTTGTGTGTTGTCCTCTTTTTTCGTCCGTCGTCTCCAGTTTTTCAAAAATGTGCAACATCAACCAGCTCAGCCTGCCTACTTACTTTATCTTCAATGATGGAAGATTCCGTTCGTGGTGTGAGGAAGGGAAAGTACAGGTTAATTATGATAGCGATTTAATAAATAGATATAACTAAGGGCTAGTGTGAAGTAGACATCTCTCATTGACATATACACGAGAAAACACACCCGAAAATTGGAATGTTTCTTTTTCAAACTGAGAAAAGACAACTTTTATTTCCGGGCTTGACTGATGAGGCATGGGCTTTGCGGACCCCTAGAATGCCTTCGCGGTCCCCAAAGGGTCCGCGGACCCCCATTTGAGAACCACTGACCTATCGCATAAATGCTAAGACCAAAACGAGTCGCTTGAGGTAAGAAAGCACTTATCCCTGGTCTACAGCAGCACTTAGCATTTCTCTATAAGCCTTTATGTGTAGCACCCTCATTTCCCACACAAAAGCAAAGAACATGGCGAACAAAGTGCTCACATTGCCACTTTACAGGAAATTATCCTTAGCTAACACCCCAAAACAAAGCAAATAATAAAAAAAGATCGGAGCCCATAATATGCAAGAACAATGTGCAGTGCTTACCAAGGCACGTCATGGTTTCAATGGGGAGAAGCAGGAAAAGCATGCTGCAAGCTGAATGGGTCAAAGCGAGGCATGTTCAGCAAGAGTCAAAGCGAAGGCCAGCGTGAAGGAGAAGAGAGCCGCAAGGGTGCAATGACAGAGCCGCCCAAGAAGCAAGGGATGCGCAGTCTGGGGTACATGCAGGAGGGAAGAGGAGGGATTACCACAGCATGCAAGGACCGACAAATTCGGCTGCAGGCTCAGAAACAATCCTTTTTCTAGTCGCAAAGAAACTCCCAAAACCAAAATTAATTTGCTGACTTGTTTTTTTTATATTTGTTCGTAAAAGGCGTTAAAGGGGTCATGAAACAAATTTTGGGCTAAGATAAATGAATTTAGATGGGGTTTTATTATTAGCATGTCGTCTAGTGAGCCATAAGAAAGAAGGTAGAAAGTACAAAGCCTGATTTTCGGTACGAAAATGTGAAAACATAGCGGACTGTTTCGTCCCTCCTTCCCTTCGAAAGCTCTCTGCCTTTTCATCATGATACATTTGCAGCACTGTCCGCTTTGGGGTAAACAGAGTGGGAAAGAAACCTCTGTCCAAATTTTGAGCGACAGACTAATTATCTAGGGGAGAATGGCGATGTCTGGGTACACAAACGAGAGTCGAGCAATGGGGAGTTCATCCTTTCCCTCTTCTTGATCTCTTTGGTATGCCGCTCGATTTGTGAGTTGAGGAGGAAAGCTAAGAAGGAAAAAGTTGAAAAATCGTTTCATGGCCCCTTTGACACTACTCAGGAAGGCAAACTTTTTAATCGTTAGTCATTTGTACGAAATTTTCAGGGTAGAACATAGCTAGGAAAGAGGATGACATGCAAAGTTCTAAGTTTATAAATTTATCCTTCAATGAGTTCCATAAAAGTATATCAAGTAAACACTGCACCCCCAGGAAAACAATAGTTTAGAAAATGTAATGATAACGGCCAGTCATTTTTCTGAAACGTACAGTATGACACTCATGTCATGCGACTGGAAAGAAATTGCAGAAATTAGACCCCTTCTTAACAGAATATAATAATGTGAAAAAGTTATTTTTTTGCATGCATTCAAGATGCATGCAAAAAGCCACGAAAATTCAGAAAATAAGTTTGCAGTTATGTTCCTTAAAATTGCCACTTTCTTGCATAGTGCAAATGAACTGAGGAGCTGCCCACATACAGCACACAACCATTCCCCATCTTCAATTAAAATTTGGCAAGGGTGCAAAGACTGTACTGTCACGTCGTCGATTGCGACGTCGCACGTCAAAATTTCTTCGCTAGATTTACCAGAGAAGTTTTCCCGCTAAATTTAGCGGGTGAATGTTTCACGCGACGTCACGGGGCACCAATTGTGGTGTCGCGCGACGCTTAATGGCACCACATATTCCCCGCCAAATCTAGTGGGAAAGTTCCTCCGCTAAATTTAGAAAAAAAACTCTCCCGCTAAATTTAACGGGGAAATATTTCGTGCGATGTTGGCGTCGCGCGAAACTGCAATTCCCTGCAAAACTTGGAGGAGGGCCACACTGTACAGGCACCGGAACCGCTACAAAACTTTGCCAGTGACAGGCGTCACCGTAGAAGAGAACGTCTGCCTACTTTTTTCCGAACTTGTTGTGGATGACGAGGAAGACGAAGGCCAGGGCGAGGCAGAGGCTGCCCACGGCAATGTAGGCGATGCCCAGGAAGGGGTTGCGGCCGCCCAGCCAGGACGTGTTGGACAGGATGATGCGCTTGCTGCCCTTGAACGGCGCCACCGGGTAGCCTTGGCGGCGGGGTTGGCCTCCCAGTCAGGGAGAATAACCTTCCGACAGTCGAGCTTTTTCCCACCCCCAAAAGATGTTTCCCAATGGTCGGGTTTTTGTTTCGAAGAGAGTACTATAAAGAAGGGGTCAATGCGCTCTTAATTCTCTTAATTATATGGCGGGAGCAAGTACAGTGCTTGCAAGTTGTTCAGGTTTAGAAGCGTCGAATGGAAATATCGAAGGCGATTTGCATTGTTTTTTCTTCTCGATCGAGTCGAAAAACTTGCGACAATATTATAAAACAACATTTTTCCGAAATAACACACACACTTGATCTCGCAAACACCGCAAAACCTTCGCTCCAGTGAAATGCACTTCCAGAGTCACCTCATAGGTGGCGCCAGCGTGCTCTCGTCAATAGAGATCGCAAGAACTCGGCCGTAAGCAAAAGTCACGCAACACGGACAAACGGACAACTGCAGCGAAGCCGTGAGAAGATGGGGTCGAAGAGGGCGGCGACCTGAGGTTTACGCTCCCTGAGCGGCCCCGCTCTTTGACAACCCGTTGTCGTCGCAAACCGGGGGAAAAGGATACGGTACTGGATCTCGAGGTCGTACGTGCCCTTGGGAAGGGCGTTGACAAAGTACTCCTGAGTGTGATCCACCCGTCCGTACAGCTTGCGGAACGTCGGCAGCGCCGCCGTGCGCATCCACACGATCAGCGACTCGTTCTCGAAGCCACCGACCTGTTCTGCTGGCAGGGGCCAGTTGGGCGGCTTGGCCGTGCCGTTGAAGTTCATGCCTGCGCGCGGAGAAACATTGCGGGCGAGTTCCGGCAGTGTGTGACACACACTTAAATGTATGGCATACAGTTCTTGTCGTACGGATTTGTGACGATACGCTCGAGCAATACATTCTTGTGTCTTCGTTCGCATTCATTAAGTTTGTTTCTTTTTTAATTACTTTAGGTGCGTCCCTGCACTATCCCACTTTAGAAGTGTGCTCTTCTCCCGAGCGTTTCGGGCGCGAGGAGGAGAGGTGGATCGGCTTGGCCATTATGTTGAGGTAGAAAGAGTCTGTCACCATTCCGTGAGGTCATGGACTTTGCGCGCAGAATTTAAAATAAATCTCGCGCCACCAATATTGCTCTAAATATATATATATATATTTATTTATTTTTTTGCATAAAATAATTTTTTAACACTTGTGTCCACCCCAGACTGTTTAAAAAAAGTTTTTCTTTTCAGTGGCCTTTTATGTATGTATAAGTTTATGCTGCAACTAAAATGCATTCAGTGAAATAATATTTGTGCAATCTACATTGGACATGATGTACAGTCGGCACGGAATGAAATGCGAACAGTGAGTGCATGGTTTTCGCTAGATGCTGCACTACCTGAACCAGATGGGAGCTGCAAGAAGATGGCTCCTCCTTCGATGTGTTAGACCAGAGGTGGCCAAAGCGCGGCTCGCGAGCCGCATGCGGCTCTTTGCTGGTTCAAGTGCGGCTCGCGGACCCCTCGTAAGGGGACCCCCCCCCCCCGCCTCTTTCTGCCTTTCCCCAAGAAAAAAAGAAGGGATTTCAGGCAGAGTAAAGTACGGCTCGCGGTTTGGCAGCCTTGTACCCCCATACGTACTGTCGTACAGCCTTGTGCACTCATACGTACAGTCAGACTCTGAACGAAATTTAAATTTGCCCCCCCCCCCCACGGCTCTTCGAAGTTTCATGGTTTCGTTTGCGGCTCTTAGGCCGGGCCAGCCTGGCCACCCCTGTGTTAGACTCTTGCTCAGTGCATCCAAACCTTCGGTGTTGCGTCTCTAGGTGACTAAGCGTGGGTCAAAAACCATGCGCTCCTTGTTCGCGTTTCATTCCGTGCCGACTGTACTGCCTTTAAAGTCAAGCACTACGAGTATTTTTGCAATTGAATCTGTCTTGGTAAGCTCTCGGCCCAACTAAACACATCTTCAATGAAACAATGTAAAAAAATGTTTACTGCATTACTTAGCAAGAAAACAAAACACCTTCAGGTCAAAAAGCGATGACATGCAACGATAAGCCATGCAGTTTTGTCGACAGTTCCTGCGATTTATCAAGCATCAAATTTGAGAAATGGCACTGGAAGTCCAGTCTCATACTCTCGTAGTTTCCCAGGAAACCACAAGAAATATAGGCACCAAGATCAGTACAAGCTTGAACTCTTCAAATGTATTCAAAGAAAAATGTGAGCACACAAAAATCCCTCAGAGTATTATTTTGTGTGCAAAGTATATACAGTCAAATCTCGTGAATGCATACTCTCTTAATTCAAACGAACATGCAGGTCTTATCCTATGCGTCTCTATGGGAAGAAACTCCCGGTAATCAAAACTTTGCTTCATTCAAACAACTATTGGGTCCCCCTCAAGTTTGAATTAATGAGATTCTACTGTATTAGGTATTTCATATAGTATACTTCGAAAGCAAATGAATACTACTTGTTTTAAAACAATTTACTTAAAAACCCCGCAAGTACCATGTTTTACAGCGTATAAGTCGCATTTACTCTTTAAGAAGTTCCTTCAGGCTGTTTCAGACAATCGTGCAATGTATTTGCATTTTTCTTTCTAAGTATGGATGTTAACTGTGGAGGTTCGCCACGAGGGTTATATTTCTCGTTCGGTTCACTGACGAGAACGCTGAAACTTGCTCTCGCTTATGCATCTATTGCAATCATAATACACATATGCGGGCTTTTCAACGCAGTTTCGCGGCATCAACCGTCCAAATATACAGGTGCGACTTGTATACCAACTTTCTTCTGAAAACAGCCGTTTATAGGGAACGTGCGACTTATCCAAAGGTGCAATCTGGACTGAAAGATGCGGTACTTTACAACGCCGGTAGCACAACTGGCCTATCGAGGCGCAGCGTAAAAGAACTGAATGTAGTCGCAGACAGGGCAAGCATGAGCTAGCATTCGAAACTGCTTGTACAATGCCGTGAAGCGGACATTTCAAGAAACGGACAACTCTCCCGCCGTCGAACTTCGCTCCCCCGGCTCACCTGGGGGTTCTTGAACTTCACCCTACGGTCCGTCGGCCAGGCGATCTTGTCGAAGAGCAGCTGGACCGTCCGAACCTCGGCTATATCCTCGTGAGCGTTGTGGTACTTCAGCGTCAGCGTGTCTGCACGGCAAGACAGGACGTGGTCCATAGACCCTTTTCAAGAATTCGGCGCCACCTGGTGGCTCGAAAAGCAGTTTCACTTTCGACAAACTGATGGCGGTCGTGAAACTACTTTGTCTGTCGCCATCGAGCGTCAATGGCAGACTGGAAATGGTTCTTCGATCCCCTCGTAATTCTTTCCCGATTTCGTTTCAGTTTTTGGATGCGAGATCCAAAAGCCCCTCGACTATATTTCCGCCATCAAGGATGTTAGAGCCAAACTTGTGTCGAA
The DNA here is from genome assembly GCA_037355805.1 of Ixodes ricinus. Taxonomy (NCBI): domain Eukaryota; kingdom Metazoa; phylum Arthropoda; class Arachnida; order Ixodida; family Ixodidae; genus Ixodes; species Ixodes ricinus. The sequence continues at coordinate 21,207 of JAZHYW010043873.1, read as the reverse complement.
AGATTGATTGGGCCGCACTCTGAAATAAATGCTTACGCGGCAGTTGCATCTAACCCGTGCGTCGCATTGTACCGACGTCTCTAATGCACGGGCCCCTCATGCATTCTCCGCTTGGTAGAAGCTTCAACTTCTTCCTTCGTAGGCCTCAAGAAAGTCGCCATTAGCTTGGCACAGGCGCCGTTCACTAAAATGACGATAATGATCAAAGTTGTCAGACTGAATTTTGGAAAGGGTCTAGTATTGGTCCAAGGCGCGGATATGCCGATTCACTGGGTCTGGAATCTCGATATGGTTCCGGAGCCACTACTAAGGATTTCACGAACCTGTTAATGTTCGAGATAAACCAGGTTTAATTTTTTTGAATTTCCAACATAAAGTTTGACGAAAGTTAAACTTTTGTAGACATGCACGAAAATTTAGAGACGAGCTGATGCCACCAACTGGCAGAGAAAAAGTGCAATATTCGCTCGACATGTTGTTTTATTGTTTCACATTATTGAACTAACGAAACCATCAAAAGCACATGTTTGCTTTCACACAGTGTAAACATTGGTAACCATTTTATATGATATGAAATAAACTACCTCGTAAATTATTTGTTTCATTAAATTTGAAAATGCCCCCAACCTAAGCTGTCCTTGCATCCCCATTCTGTTTTGTCGTAAAACAAATATAACACCTCGACAAAAGTGCTTACAAAAGTCTAAACAGACCACAAATATAATTTTTCTTAATGCTGCGTGTTATCTACAAGGTCATGGTTCCATAATGAATGTGCACCATCGTCCAAGATCCCCTCCAGAACTGAAGAGTCCTAAAATACCCCCAGAAACACAAAATTCTGTCCCTATACCCCCCAGAAAAGTCCTAAAAGTCCCCAGACATAAGAACATATATCCCTACCGGCCTGCAACACTACCTTAGGTGGCCATATTCAGCGCCGTTCAGCCACATCGAGTGAAGAACAAAGGGCTTAATTACTCTCGTCTCGGCAACAGCGGCGTAATGAAACCACCTCTGAAGCCTCAAAGTGGATGGGGGACACGTACCATTGAAGATGCTGTTGGCGATGGCTCCACAGGGCGCTATCGTGCGGCCCTGGGCATCTTTTGCAAACGGCTCGCAATCCGCATTCCATACCAGCGGGTCCCCCAGCAGCTGAATGTCGCTTCGTGACTTCACGTACCGCCGATGGTTCTGGTAGAAGTTGGTCAATCCGTAGTACACATACACCTCCGACTGCAAGCCCAAGAATGAAGGCATAAGAAGACGGACATACCCTCGCCCCCCAAATTCCCCGGCCATCTCTGCCCCCAAGTAAAGCGTTCTTTCAGTTTAAGTTTTATTTTAGAAGGTACGAGCCAACCAATGAAGCGCAACTGCGTGACAAATAGACCCTAGTATGTGCATTAATGTTTAAGGGTCTGCGGTCAAAGGGCGTCACATCTGTCTGCATGGAAAGATGTGCAAGCACAGTGCACGTTCTGCGCAGACAGGTCCTCACAGGCGCTTGGCAAGCTCCTATGGAGAGACTACTATAATGCGTCGACGGTGTTAAAAAATAAATAAGTCAAATGGGCTTACCATTTTATATAATTTCTTATGGTACAGCACAAATCACAATAGTACGGTAATTGTTAGGGTGACCAGACGCCCCGTTTTGGCCGGGACAGTCCCTTCTTAGAGGTTTGTTTCTACCGTTCCGTCGTTTTGTCCGAATGTGGCAAAATTCTGCAGGTCGCGCTGCATCCAGACGGTCGATGGAAACTGCATCGGACCCTCGCGTTCGCTCGCCTTTTCGCCGGCATTTCTACGACCAACCGGCGGGATCACGCCATCTGACAGCGTGACGCACCCCCTTAACCGGCAAACGTGGCACCGTTCTCAGCTGCACCGACCCACCTTAAAATCTTCCGTCAACTCGATCCGTTCGAGGCACGTGCACGTCTGCCTGACGTCGCGCTGGAGCACAGAGGCGCACGTCACGTTCTTCCCCTTTTCCTTGCACTCCGTGTAGTCGAACTGGAACTCTTGAACCTGGAGATGCAGAGGCGAAATGGTATGTCTTCATGTCAGTCGCCACTTCTTTGCGGGGAGCGAAAACTTCTGAAGTCAGTTCTACAGATACAGGAGGCGGTTGACCTCTCGATGTTACAGCTAAACGAAACGACGACGGCTGTAACACCTTGTACCTCGACTACTCCTGTCAAAAAACTAACCGTGGAAAATGACATCTTAAAGGGACACTGATAGGGTATTTATGCTCGCCAAGGTTTTCATTCGTACATGACATATGAGAGCCCAACTACCCAGAACACAATTTGTGGCTCGAAATTCGTTTTCTTTTTGCCCGAAAACAGCCAATTGAGAACTCACTGGTTTGAGTAACCCTCTTCTCTTCCCTGTGGTCACGTGCCGTTTTCTATGGTTTAGACGCAACCACCAAAGATAATCTAAGTCATGGGTCATAGAAGGCTAATACTTATATGCTAAAAATAGACAAAAGATATGATACCCATTTTTTGTGGCCTGTAAAAAACTGCAAATATATTTGATTGAAAAAAAAAAAAAACGTTGCACAGCCACGTGACTTTTGATAACTTTCTAATCTATATTTCTTCTTCCTCCTCAGTCCAGTTTCAGTTTCGGTTTCAAGCAGTTGGAGTTTATTACTTTATTAAAAATATACGTGACGCTGTAGCAAAACATTGATTGGGTAGTCTTCTAACACCATAATGTATTGCCCGCAAAAAAATAAAAACTTTTTTTTGGGAGGTGCAGTGTCCCTTTAAAGGGACACTTCAACGAAATTTGAAATGTACCTGTCATGTTCAGAAATAGGCTGAATATGATCCACAATATCCATATATGACAATCGCATGTTTGTATTTTGAGCCTGATGGCTATAGTTTTCGTTATAAACGGCCCACTCTGGCAAGCGCTCGGAGAGCAGCCAGCGGAGTGCACGTAACATCCGCCGTAATCGTGACGTAGATTGTCTCGGGACGAGCAAAGCTGCGGCGAGGCTGATGTCGAGAGGATGTCCTAGCCGTTCCAGCCACCGAAGCGGCAAAACACGCCAGCGATCGGGTCACCACAACAAACCCAAAAGCTGCTTTTGTATGAATTTGGAGTGACGGGTTGATCTTCTCTAATCTTGTAAAAGGACAATAGCAACGCCTGGGACACACAAAAGAGAGTCTCGGGAAGAGGAGAGTTCCTCCTACCCCTCTTCTTTCGTGGTGGCCGGAGGCGAGACAGTTATCGTCACTACTTGTCAAGATTCCTAGATGGGCATTACAAACGAGGCATTAGAGACATCCAGCAGATGCTCTTTGCCAGTCTATTTGTTTTAAAATTCCTTTTCGTGTCTTTTTCAACGAGAGATTGGTGTGTCTGATCTGCTTCCTTGAACACGAATAAACCAAGAAATAAGCGCCAAAATTTCGTTGTAGTATCCCTTTATAAAAGCGCTGAGCTTCCAAAAAAAAAAATCTTTTCAAGAGCCCAAACAGGATGTATACGCCACAAAATAAAGTTTTGTGAGATAATATTTTTTTAGACAATTTCTGAACAATTGAGAAACAAGCTTACTGTAAATGACTTAATTTTTTAGAAAAACTTACATTTAACAAAGATGACGACTTGAAGAAATTGCTGAGAATTGACCTCGTGATTCTAATGCTTCATGGTAACAGACACATAGCACATCCCTCCATATTGCAATCTTTTGTACTCGGAAAAAATTGAGAAACACTCAGCCGGCAAAAGTGGTTTAGAGTATATTTCAAAGTTGACAACCAAAACAGAAGCATGTTCCAGAATCCCTCCTAACCCGAAATCTGTGTTGCGACAAAAATATTCCGCTAAAAACTTTCTCTTTCGGGAAAAGTTAGTTTTGTGACAAATACATCCAATCTAGGCACTTCAACACGCATCTTTTGGGGAGTTCAGGATTTCTTCAAGAATATGGTCCGACTGATACTAAGTGCCATCCATTTTCACGACAATAACATACTAAAATTAATGAACAACCACCTTGATATATGCACATATACACTAACCTGCATATATATTCTGTCTGTCCACAAGCTCGTTGTATAATTATATGCTAAATTGAGATGTTTCTTAAATTGTAATTTCGGCTTTTGAGCAGAAAACAAAAGTCCCATCAAGTTGCATTACAACGTCACGGCAACAAAAGCTTAGAGCCACGCATACACTCATTGGAGGATACCAGGAGACCGATCCCGATCGGTATGAAGGCAAGGCCAATCACGAAAAAGGTCGGCAGCACCGTGCCCGCCGTCAGGATGGGCTGCCATGCCGATAGCCGCTGCTGCTTAAACGCACTGCCTACAGAGGGAAAAAGAGAAGAGGCGCAAGTTTGTGATTTGTGCCCTTTCTTCTGGTCACTTCCCATGCAGGCATTCATACTTACTGCGGCAACTGTTAAAAAGAAGGCGGGGATAAACACGCAACATGACATTCAAGTAAGTTTGCACATGCCTCTTGCGTCGTTCCACGGAAGCATTAAATAGCGCCGCAAGTAGTGGACCTGCTTCTAAATTTTGGCTTGGATTGTTCGATAGTGAAAAGCAGCCAAGGTACCCAAGGTGTGCCAGATTTGCTGTTAGGACGTGTCCCCTTAAAGGGTAACTGAAAAGAAAAGAAAGTGTATTTTTAAACAGCCTAATTAGGACAAGCATGTCACAAAACAATTTTCCGCCAAAAACAAAATTTTTTACAGCAATATTTATTGCGCAGGACTGATTTTAGTTTGCGGCTATTTCACCCGTTTTGAATCGCGCGCCACAAAGTTGCTATTATACGTCACAGAGTAGCTGCTATACGTCACGGAGTGACGTATACCAGCCACTCCGCGGGCGTCGAAAGAGCGGGAGTTTCAAATGCGGAGAGGTTGGGACTCCGACTAAATTACGTCCTGTGGTGTAAAGATTGCTAAAAAAATTTGTTTTTCGCGGAAGATTTGTTTCGTGACATGCTTGTCCCAATTAGGCTGTTTAAAAAACACTTTTTTTCTTTGCAGTTACCCTTTAAAGGGTAACTGCAGTTACCCTTTAAAGGGTAACTGCAAAGAAAAAAAAAGTGTTTTTTAAACAGCCTAATTGGGACAAGCATGTCACAAAACAAATCTTCCGCGAAAAAACAAATTTTTCTAGCAATATTTACGCCACAGGACGTAATTTAGTCGGAGTCCCAACCTCTCCGCATTTGAAACTCCCGCTCTTTCGACGCCCGCGGAGTGGCTGGTATACGTCACTCCGTGACGTATAGCAGCTACTCTGTGACGTATAATAGCAACTTTGTGGCGCGCGATTCAAAACGGGTGAAATAGCCGCAAACTAAAATCAGTCCAGCGCAATAAATATTGCTGTAAAAAATTTTGTTTTTGGCGGAAAAATTGTTTTGTGAACATGCTCGTCCTAATTAGGCTGTTTAAAAATACACTTTTTTCTTTGCAGTTACCCTTTAATACCAACCCCAGATTAATATGAATGCCCAGCTATATGGACAAGAATTTCGGGGATGAACTGGGCAAATACATGCATTTTTGTCTTATTATGGACAACTGAAATTGTCTTGAAGGAATGCAGGCGTCCATATTAATGAGACATCAGTGTAGCTTAATCTTGTCTTTTGAACAATGGTTATGCCAATGATTGTGTGCTGTTTGAAACACTTTGGCATGCACTTCAGATGAAGCTGCTAGCTGAAATTTGTCTGCTATACAAAATCAAATACATGGACAGTATAACACTCTTGGCGGCAAGCTCCGGCACCCGTTTCTCACACTCTGTTTTCGACTTCGTCCTTTTCAGGCTACCCTGATAAGCGTGCCTCACAAATACTAAAATCCCCACGTTACCCACATGTGCTTCCCACATGTGCAGAAAAAGCACTGCAGAAGATTTATATGCCCTGTCCCTTTTTGGGAGTAAAGACAAACCTCCTACGAAAAGAAGAGCAGAAAAAGAACAATGAGTGCAATGATGATTGGTGTACACCACCAATCTGCAAAGAACGCAGGGATTGGCATCCACCACCATGCGAGGGTGTCAATGGTGAGTGCACTGCCCTCCTCCTTCACCACATATAAAATAGGAACTAGCGCGACCTCGACTGAGTCTGCACTCCCTTTGAGGTTGGACAAGCCGCCACTAGCCATTTGCCGAAATCATGTATCAACCACTCTACACTTGCTTTTAGCTCAAGAACTGTAGCGAAAACAACTGGTAACGCCCCGCAGTGGAGTGTTACTACTCAGGATGCTATTTCAAGTCAACACCAACACTAATCCTTCTCCTCTCAAGCCTCTTATGCCACTTCCCGTTTTCGCGACGGGTCTTTGATGATGTTTTTCAACGTAAGAGCGGGATGTACAAAAATATAAGTTGCGGGCAGGAGAAAAAGAAAAGAAGAAATTAGTGCATTTTGAAAACTGGCCAATGGAGAACATAGGGAGTATACAGGTACAAATGTGGAAAGGGCAATTCTACTGTCTCCACTTCTGCTACCTTCTCTACTCTACTAGGGCAGTCTTTCCCTTTCCGCTTGCACCACCACCACCCCCCCCCCCCACCAATGCCCCTCCAGGAAAGTGCGCAAAATTTGAGTCTGCATCTGTTGGAACCCAATGCTCTGAACTAAAACCACTGCCTGTTATGCACACCTGCAACATCACGCCGTGCTACAAAGTTTGCCGAGAGTCTATAACGAGGTTCGACATTTTTATTAAGAAGGCAACCAATATGTTTGCTTTTGCTTCCCATCCGCACGGTCAAATTCCTCGCCAAATAGCTATGGGTAGCGTGACTCTACCATAAAATATACAATGATACGGCCGAGGGATCTCGCTATAAACGGATGAACACATCATGGGCACTTTCATCATCGTACGTTTTCTCCGAAAAGAAATAATCGAAAATATGCAGATGAATGAACCATACTTGATAGGATGAATCAAAGTCTATGAGACCGCCGAAAGACAAGATCTATGGCGGAGCCAGGACTTGAACTCCGGGTTTGCCAATATCCAGCCGGGTATGCTAACCACTACACCACTCTATAGTGGTGTAGTAGTTCAAATCTCGGCTCCTCCAATAATTTTGTCTTTTGGCTGCATCGCAGAACTTTGATCCATTCTACCTAGTACGGTTCATTCATCTGCATATTTTCGATTATAAACGGATGAACCGATGCAGAAGTCTTTAACCGTATTCTTTGCACTACATGTTTAAGAGTTGTAATTTTGCACGGAGTTGAACTATACAAGGATTTCAATTTTAAACATCCATAATGACAAGACGGATTTTGGTGATGGCAGAATATGTTAATGATGACTTATGTATGACGGAAGCTTGTTTAAGACCTAATAAAGGAGGCATTTGTCAACTTGTGCTGTGTGCAAGAAGTTTCTAGTTCCGACTAAGCACCAGTCTAAGAAAAAAAAAGAAACTCATCTTTTCCAACTTAAATTTTTACTCCAGAAAACTACAGGACGTTCCCAAGCGATGTGCGAGCGTAAAATGAACCGCATAAATCGGCCAGTAAAGTGAGCGCAAATGAAACTCTTCACAAAGGTGTCTTTGGTTTCCAGAAATTAAAACAAGAAAGAAAAAACACTATATACATCTATGCACAGGGGGAGGGGGGGGGTAACTAAACAAACTAGTTGATGGTGCCACTCACAGATGGTGCCCCCATCGGCGCAGCACTTTCCAAGCGTAGACGATCTGATTGTACACTCGCTGGGATCTGCTTTCGGGTGTTCAATAAAAGGAAACTTTCAAGTTTCCATTCCAATAGTAATTCCATGTTTTAAAAGGGATTCATTCAGCAACATGCAAAGCAGACGCCGTCGCCCGAAAACGACCTTGTTATCATCTGCTTTGTCACTACGGCTCGTTTCTGGTGCTAGCCCCTACTCAGGAGTTTTCGCGTGGTTCCTTTTATGGTATTTTTTTTCTTTCTTTTTTGTGATGGTTTGGTGTGGTGTATGGAGAGAAGAGATCGCTGGTCACTTCCTTTTCTCGGAGACAGTGAGCGCCGATGCCTATTCCAAAATATTACAAGAGCAAGTATTCCCGGATATGGAACCATACCATATGCCAGTGGTTCTCAGATGAGGGTCCGCCGACGCTTTAGGGTCCCTGAAGGTCTTCGCGGTCACTTTATGGTCCCCGAAGCCTTAAACCATCAGTCAAGTCGAGGGTCGAGCCCCAAAACATTTTTTTTCGTTGATGCTGGCTGCCCCACAAAGCTAAGTAGACCAAACCATGTGTACTGAGTGAGTAGGGTGTATTATTCTCTGTTTCATAGCCTCAATATTGTTTCGCACGCATTTAGTTTCCTTCCTTTACCCTTTTGTATGCGCAATCATCCAATACCTGCCACTCCCTTCTGGTGGGTGGGGACCCCCATTACTTCTGTTGATCTGGAACGGGTCCCCAAAACACCAGTGAACGAGAACTACGGCCATATGCAAAAAGAAGTGTGCAAATTTTAGCAGGATGGGGCACTTGCACACTTTGCGACGTCAGTGCGACAGTGGCTGAATGAGACCTTTCCGAGTCATTGGATGGGTCGCGGGCCTTTCAACATGCCGTGGCCCCCGTGTTTGCCGGACCTGTCCCTTCGTGATTTTTTTTGTTTGGGTCTATTTAAAGGCGACAGTGTACATGGGCCTGATAGCATCCACCGAAGAGCTGAAAGCCCACATTGAAGCATCCTTTGACACTATTACAGACCGTATGCGTGAAGCCACATTAAATAAATATGAACAGCGATTGCACAAGTGCGTTGCACTAAATAATAAACATGTTAAACTGCAATATTTTTTTTTTTTTTTAGTTTAGCGATGTTGCGTTTTTTTGACACGACCACACAAGCAGCGCCTCCAATGTTTCACGCTGATAACCTCTTCTGGGTTGGTGGCGCCATCTGTGAGTCGCAGCATTAAGCACAGTTTGTTTACGTTTTTTTTTACCCCGCGCAGAGATATAGCGTTCTTTTCTTTCTCGTTTTGGTTTCTGGAAACCTATACTCGCAAAATTTGAGCATGATAAATACACCACCTAGAGACACCTTTGGGAAGAGTTTCATTGCGCTCACTTTATTGGCCGGTTTTTGAGGTTCATTTTACGCTGGGACATCGCTCGAATACGCCCGTAGAGGTTTTCACTTCAGCATGCGGCTTATTTCACGGAATCATTCGACGAGACTAGCATAGTAGCGCTCGCAACCTCTGTTATCAGGGAATTTCCAAAGCTTGCGTCAACCTAGATTACGAGGAATTGGCACCGCCTTTCACCATCGACGCAATCCCTTTTACCATCGACGTTATCACCTTTTGAAGGGTGCAAAGGGTTCGAAGTAGCCATAACAAAAAGGTGTCGTACGGGTACCCACTGTAGTACGGGCCACTGGTGTTCCTGTGTAGTTTCGACAACAATTTGTGAGTTACTAAGTCTGAACGGAACCGAGGCGGCTCACGGAAAGCTGCGAATATTTGCCGCCCAGTGGCAGAAATAAACTCCCGTCAATCTCCTATTACATATCGAAGGCCGTGCGAGCTTGAGGAAGCTGACAGTCAATTTACATCTGTAGTCCTATTTTCAAACTCTAGACGTTATTCTTGGAGGTAGGCGTGTTCTAGGCTCACATAAACGGTCTGTCAATACATTTTTAGTTGCACAATCACATCCGAACGAAGAGTATACTCACTCGAAGGCTTTTTGCTCTTCGATCGTCTCTCGGGGGTGGACATTTTTCTCGTTCAAGCGCGCCGGAAGTGACAGAGTCACGTGGTTTCTCAAACCACGTGATGCCTTACCACGTGACATTCATTTCGACTTCCGGCGCTACACCCGAGCCGCTGTGTGGGATGTGGTGGCGAGAGCAGCGAAACCGGAATGGAAGCTAGGAGGTACGTTGCTTCCACCGTGGCAAGAATTTCCCTCGCTCTTAGATTCAATTAGCAGGCCATCAAACCGGCAGTTGGCTAGCGGTCATCGTACTTTTTCTACCGAGAGCCTAGCAGTGGAGCTTAGGTCGCCTCCGAAAACCCAAAACCCTCGCTAAAGCACTCATTTACGTCAACCGCTTTTCATATGTACTAGTACCAGGAAGTCACAGGCGAAACCACTATCCTGCCACTAAATTTACATTAAAAAAAAAAAAAAAATCGCAGGGGGGGGGGGGGGGAAGAAGAAAAAACACCAGCGGGGTAGCTGATTATTGAGCACTAAAATAACCTCAAATAGGTTGCTTCTTGAATTTTTTTTTTAATTATGTAAATTTATTTTTATTTTTCTTATGAAAGTTAAGAATCCCACAGCTGGTCAACCAGTTTGCAGGAATGTACCGGTTGCGAGGTATCGATATTGCACATAAAATTGTCTGAATATCAAAACAGATGTTTTATTTATGTACATATTTTTTAGCTAACGGTATGGTATGTTGATCTGATACATGCATTTGCCTTGACATACCTTCGTTGTCGGCCCCGAGTTATTACAGCGAGAATGTCAAGTATCTTAGGCGGCGCCCAGTTGCCGGTGCACTTAGTTGATTGGTTCCGCGTTGTGCTCCCAATGCCACACGTGTGGAACAATGGCATAGGTCAAGGCTATCATCCTGAAACATTGCGACCGCGAGCTCGATATCAATATAGGATTTGTGGACTTTAATTATGTGACAACAAGTAACATAGATGAATAGTCTGTGTACGGCGTGATGGAAAATGTTTGCGTTCGTAGAAAACACCAAATTTGTTTCCATTTGCATTCGTGTGTGCGCGCGCTCCGATGAGGTAATTGATCAATTGATTTTTCTCTGCGATTAAAAGACTGCGACGTTTTTTTGTTTGTTTTTTTCGTTTTTGCTGTCTAGAAACCGGTTTCGCAGACTGGGTAACCTAGATTTTTTGTGTGTGTCTGTATCCGTTCAGCTTTTTTATTATTATTATTATATCGGGTTTATATAGATCCTCGGTAAAGTACATAACATCTTCCTTTATTTTTTTATTTTTTATGGGTTTTGTTTTGGAACAAGTTTGTTATTCCCTTGGAAGCAAATTTTTGGTTCAGGGTCGGAATTTCCAAGTAGATAACCCGTTTCTAAAAGCAAAGAAAAAAAAGTGTAAACTGGTTTATGTAACTAGCTCCCAGCGCGGACTTTGCTATTCGTATATACACTGTTTTCTTATAACTGACAGACATATCGCGGGCCTTACATATAATCTTGTGTATAAGAAGAAATAATAAAATGTTGGTGCCCTCTATACACTGCTCGTAAAAAAATGCGAGAAAAAAACAACAAAACACATAAAAAGCAGAATGGCGTGCATTGACCAAGTATTACCATCTACTGTAGTATCAGTTAAGTGTTCAGCTCCCAGTAATAATGATCATTTTCCATATCTCTTAAGGGTTAACGCGCGCCAACACCTCGAATTACGTATCGTGGATAAAGCCGCTGGGAGTTCGTCTGATAACGTAAAGTGTTCATTGCCTTTTCGGAAGTCAATTTTCTTTTTATGACTCGTGTTTTGCTTTCTTTCTTTCTTTTAGATATGACTTATTAGTCGCCGGCAATGGTTCCCGAGCCATCCGCTACGCAGGTTGAGGCGGCACGGGCTGCCCACAGCCACACAGCCCACCGAGGCAAGGTGTCTGCTGACGTGCGCCTTGCGTCGTCTGCTCTAGCGGCTCGAGTGCCGTCTGCTCAAGCGTCGTCTGCTCCGTGTCGTCTGCTGCAATATCGTGCTGTGTTCTAAATTTTTTATTATTTATTTTTTTAACAAAGAGGATGCCAGGTGAACAAGTTCATGGTCACGGTGACAGCGGTGAATGGTAACGTCCTCATGATTCTTATTATATTTATTTAATAATAAAAGCAAAAGAAAAAAAAAGACAATTATTTGGTCTAAAAAGAAAAAAGCAAAAAAAACAAATGCTGTTTCTTCGCTTTGGTGGAAACTGCCTAAACATGACACGCCCGATTCAAAGCAGCCGTAAGTCGTTTTGTTTCGTGAGTGATAACGCGAAACCTGTAGAACGGGTCGTACTTAATCTACTTTCTTTCCGTTGTTGTTGACGAAAAAACTAAAAAAGAACGAAAAGAAAAAAGAAATCTACCTTTCTCACCCCTGAGAAACATCGTGACAGGTTAAAGTTTAACGATCTACCTACCCTTTGCTCCCCCGTAAACCTTGGTCCGAGCGTGAACGGGCTCTGTGAATTAATTCATCGCACCGGAAAGCGCTTACACAAGATTTCGTGTTGTCCGTCTGGAGGCCACAATCATTATAACGGTGCAGCGGAATGCCGGCGGCGACTGCTCAAAAGAAAACAACAAAAAAATTATATTCTTTGTATTTTTTTTTAGTATGTTATTTGTTGATGGTTTATATCAACTTTCAATCGGCGTACGCACGTACCGAGAAAGCCACACTTCCTCCTCATCCTTTTTCTAGTTTCGAAGTCGGTCAAGTCAGATTTTTTTTTTGCTGTTTTAATTCTTGTCCTCGCAGTTTTTCAACTCTCTCACGACCAGCACCTTTCCTTTCTACAACTCGCCTTCCCTTTCCTTCAATTTGTTACGTTTCCTTTTCTCTCTTCTTTGCGGTTGCGAGTTTCTACAGGTCTTGATCCCTTTTTTCTTCTATATTTTGTTTTGTTTCTTGGCTTTTGAAGCGCTCTCCACTGCGGTTCCCACACTCTGGCGCCTTCAGTCGGTGCCTTGCCGTGAACCGTTTTTGCCGATCTGGAACTCTGTTGCTTTCGCGAGCACACGTGGGACCTCTGGAAAGTCATCCCCAGCGTTCACACTGTTCGTTTTAGACCGGCCTGTTTTTGAACGGTTCGGTCAATCCGTCATTTTTGCTGGTTCTGCCATGTCGTCAGCTAACGGCGAACGGTGAGATAGCCTTCCTTATCTTTCTGTTTAGTGCCGAGTTCTGAAAACTTCGTAGAAGCGGTGCATAACAAGAGAGGAGGTCTTGCGCCGTGGACAGTTTTTTATCTGAAAACTGATGTGAACTTTTTGATAACACTGTATCCGCGCAAATACGCCCAGGTAATATCGCGTCCTTAGTTATGCGGCTTCATCCATCTGTTCCTCGCCAATATGTGGCGGCTTTACCATAGTTTTAGTCATCGACCTGCCACTCCCTATCCTCCGATCCTAGAGTAATACTGTGTGCATTTGACATCGAACGTGAATATCTTGAGCTGGATGTACATTTTCTCCCAGTGTGCGTAGTACGCGATTTGTGCTTTGCACAGTTACGAGCACCCATTAAAAACAATATATATCATGTACAGAAATTTCTACTTGTTGACAGTATCGTAGCCTCCATACATTAGGTGACGTTTTAAATGCTGCACGTTGTGCAATATTTCTTTTAATGTATATTCTTAACGCTGGCAAATGGTAGTGAAACGAGCAGACGACGTCAACCTAGACAACGTGCAGACGATGCAATCAGTGCCGCATACCCCTGGCGCGCGCGAACGCACGACACACAATATGGTAATGAGAAAAAGCTGGCAATCTTTTTTTTTCTTGCGCTTTTTTTATAATCAGAAATAAAGGCGGGCAATCCTTTTGGTTTTTTACTTCGTGAGAACAGAAATGGACAGGTATACGATCTGCTTTTCTTGTCGGTCTAGAATGCGGCAATGAGAAATTCAACTTGTTTACATTCCACCGCCTTATATGCGCACTTTTGATCGACACAATGTGGACAACATCGGCCACATCGGCAGAGTCACAAATATGGCGCTCGGTAACTACCCAGTCCCACCAATAAATGAAGTTGGGTTGTCAACATTGGTAATCGCGACCGTTATCAAATATTTCGAATTATCGGATTATCCGAATTAGAACTTCTCGAAGGAGCTGACTGCTGAGCTGATGCAACATCGTTCGGAGCTTGTGCGTTGGTTAGCACATTTGGTTGGGAATGCAGCTTGGCTTGGCTGAAACATTTTTTTGTTAAGAGTTTCATCTGGGTCGGTGGAAAGTGGTCTGGAATTTAAAATGGCAGGACGTTCGGCCTCCGCTGTCTGGGCAGTAAAAGCCTTCCGGAACTAGAACCGGACTACCTTGGGTTCTCGCCGAAGCGCCGAGGTCTTTGCAATTTCTGCTCAAAGACAGGTTTCTTTAGGTTTCGGTGGCATTAAGACCGCGCACGAGCGGGGAATCTAGTAGCAGACAAGGTGGATGAAAAGAAAAAGGAAGACAAGACACGCTCTTTCGTCTTATCCAGCATATTTACTTTTCCTTCCTAACTGGCTGTCGCTTCTTGTTTTTATTCCTCGTCACTTACTTTCCGCAGTGAACGAGGAAGCTAGCTAGAATGTCGTGCACTGTGGTCGGCGTACACATTTTTGTTCCAGCGCACTTTTTTCCGAGTCAGTACTTTGCTTCTGCGGCTTCGAACCGAAACTAACTCCGACAGGCCGTCAACTATGCTTTGAAGTTTGAAGGCCGATAGCTACCTAATTATCATAACTACATAATCGCAATTATAATATTACAGTTCTTCGGTTATCAACATTTGGTCTCTACAGAAATAAGTATCTTAAGTTTGTACTCCGAAGACAAGATGGCGCAAGCTACCTGCAAACTTCAAGTCAAACGAAAAGGAGCTGTTGTCCACTCAATGAGATTGCTTCTTTCGCTTCTTCTTTACGCCTCTATCGATACACTAGTACGCGCGGCGTCTGCCTCTCGCCTTGTTTTCGCTCCCCACACACGTATCAGCTCAGCGCCAAGAAACAACACAACATAATTCACTGGGAGTGCAATAACTTCGATCAGCGTCGTCTTGCGAATAACATAGCAACGTGTCCACAATCTTTCAACTAAGGCACGAGTCGCGTTTGAGTGGGCGATCAGTGGAACCGACAGATAATTTTTTTTTCTCCATCGGAAATCTGGGCCGAGCGCAAGCTCACACCACCCGTGGCCGCAAGTGCGGGTTCGGACTGCCGTGCGGACGTGAACGATGAGTTTGTACGTGGTACGGGGACGGCGCTTTGAGCGCGTCCATTCGGCAGCTTCGTCGGTTGTGCCCGAAAACGTTGGAACTGCCGGAATCATCGTTGACGACGACGACTGGCGAACTCCGAGACCGTGAGTCGTGTTCAGCGAGGTACGGGTAGTAGCGCAGTGGGCGTTGCTCAAACGTACCCTCCTTCGGTGTGCTCATGATCTGATAACGCTAGTCCTGCGCTCACGTGAGACCAACGCCTAGTCGGAGTGTATTTTCAAAAGTTTGTCGGGGGCTGCAGATACTGAACTTCATATTGTTATCATGCTCAAGAGCCAATTTCAGACGTCTGTTTGTGAAAATAACTGTTTTAAAACAGTCTTTTTCTGTTTTCGTTTTTGGCAGACGACGTTTTTGTGAGCAGACGATCAGGTTTTCACAGACGATCAGAGTTTGACAGACGATCAGATTTTACACTATGACGTCCGATTTTAGCAGAGCGAAAGGTAACGCAGGAATTCCTTCGTTTTGCGCTTCGCAGACGCGTATACACGTTTCATTGGCCGAGTTGCTTAGCCCACAAGGAATTGAAGAAAAATATAAGACTGAAAGACGAGCAGAACGATACAAAACAAATTGCTATCTTCAAGTCTTCGTTCACAGAAAACAATTTCGAAATATTTTCAACCACCAGATGTTGTCAGTGTAAAAAACAAACGTTTTTTGTTTATCCCCAAAAAGTAACAGCCTGTTTCTTTTTGAAATTTTTTTTTTACATAATTTCACATTTAGAAATAAAAAAGAAAATCTCCTGAAAATTTGTTTTAGTCTTAGTCGTTTCCCGTGAAGTGCTTCTCGTTCAAACAAGCCTCGAGTTTCACCCTCGCACGTATCTGTTAACGACGACGACATATTTAAAAAAGCTAAGAAATGAGTGGCAGTGGAGTCTCCTAATCTATGCCGAGACGTTTTTGTGGCACTCGAGAAAGTGCCTCCCTAGTGTAGATAAAAGAAATCCACAAGCTCCTCTTCTCGATGCCGCAAGCGGCCGACTTTCCCCGTCAAAAGCCACGACGCCTCCTTTTGTCGCAGAAAACGTTCCCGGTTAAGTGTTATTTCTGTTGTGCCCGACGTTGTTCCATACGTGATGGAGTTACGTCTGTCGTAGCGATGAATTTGGCTTGTTGGGGCAAGACTGACATGGATCTAGGACACAAAGCGGATATTCCACCTTTGGCGTGACCATTACAGCTGTCGAAGCAGAAAAACAAAACTGCTTTCCCCACGTGTTCACATGACAGATGCGCAGCTGTTGCTCCTCCGTTGCGGTAGAGTTGCTGCAAATAGATTTCCGCGTAGTTTGTTTATGATTCCGATACAGACACGAGTGCCACTTCTGTGGATCCATCTTGTTCGTGGTTTATTTTATGCGTCATCGTTTCTAGGTTAACGAGAAGAAAAACAAGTAGCCTCTTGGATCGGAAGCCAGATGTACCATATTTCGACCTGATATGTAGTCAATGTTCCTATAAAAGCGGGGGCTTGTACGTTCGAGTCAAATAGAGGAAAAATAGATTTTTCTTAATCAAACGGGCATGTTCTGGCAGGAAGAACTTGAAAAGAAACTTTCCGAGAAGCAGTTACCACCGAAGAAAAATGTTGGGTGCCGGTTTGAGGCATGTGGACAGGTTCGTTAGATCTTCAACCACCTCTACGGCAATGTAACATCCAGAGGGAAAGGGAAACACGTGGAACTTGATCTCTACTTGTGCATCACCCAGTACAATTTCTCCAGTGTGAATAACCACCAGATTTTTGTAAGTATTGTTTCAGGTTACGAGTACCGCACAAATTTCATGTCCGCATATTTAGAAAAAATAGTAGCAACAGAGCAACTTATTGAGTCCGAATTCTCTTTCTGAACATCGGACCCACCAATTTAGCTTGTTTTCATGCACCAATTAGCATTCTCGCTCACTGAAAACGCACATATTTTTTTAAGCGCATTATTTTTATAATTAGGATTGCTGTATTCTAATGATGCATCGTTTCCGCACAAGCGGAGGGTGGTACTCAGCGTAGCCAGCAGCCGAAGGCAAACAGAGCAGTCGTTATCTCGCGTGACTTCGCTCAAATAAACGAAGGGTTTAGGCTCGTTCAATTAACAGCCAGAGGACGAGATACGTGCCAAGGTTAGGACAGTGTTTTGCTCGTGCTCGTTTTAGGTTCACAAATGAGGAGCTGGAAGACATGCGAGCCACGCTCAATGCCCACGGGCAAGAGCACCTGCTGCAGTTCTGGCCGCAGCTGGACGACGACTGAACGCTGCCAGCTGATGACTGACCTCGAGGTTAGTTTGCATATCCCATGTTCTGCTCAATGTCTTTGGCAGATGGGCGAGCTGGGGATCTTTCCCCTCCTTCCCCAAATTACGGCAATGTCTCGTTAACATGGGCACCTCCATTCCCACAAAAAAGCGTTCATAATATGAGCGTAATGACGGGACAATAAGGTCCACATTTACCCGGTTTGTCTTTAATAGAAATGCTGTCGGCAGGAGAGGGTAACCGCTGCCCCCTTCCCCTCCTATTCCAATGCCGCTGCCAGTCAGTGTGCCAATATTTCGGTCAAAGCACCCGTTGTGTGGACGTAGGCTCGTTGCACCGTAGGTGCTGATGCGATCGAGATTTTGGTTGTGTCAAGGATTTCCAGGTGGTCCAAATGAATCCTCAGCGCATCGCTGGAGTTTTCGAGATTCCTTACGGTTGTTCTGGGGCACGAATCTTGTCAAAACATCCTGCTAGGGGTCATGCTCACTTGTATGGAAAGAGCAGGTTGAGGAGGATCGATCTGCAGTAATATCCCTGTAGATAGCCTACCCAAATCGAGAGCAGAATAGCCCACCTAAAATCGAGAAGCAAATCGGGTGAAAATAAAGAGTGGACTATCTTTCGGTGTACAGTGAGAAAAGTTGAGAAAAGGATATTTTTAGATCACGTTTTCCTGCCACGCTTGTTACGTGACGCGGTACAAGGAAGCAAAGAGGACCGTACTTCCCAGTCAGTAATGTTCGCTATATCCTGCCGCACGCTATACTCTCCTTCACCTTGTGTTGTACCGCAGGAAAGGCTCAAGCGCGAGCTCTCTTGCTTCTATGGCACACTGGCGGCACAAGCTCGTGGACACACAAGGGCAGCTGCCAGCCTTCAGAGCTTCGCAGCTCGGCTGCTGCGGTACAACAAGTACAAGTATCGGAAGCAACGCGTCAGTCTGCATATCGTGGTCATGCATTGATCTGAACACTACGATTGAGTGGGCTATTTTCCGGTGTTAAAAAGAAAAGGGCAAATCAACCGAAAAATAGGGGTCTGGCTATCTTTCAGGGGTGGGGCCATCGGCAGCGCAAAAAACGGTGAGGATCACGCACTGTCACGTAACCTCAATGTCGTTCGCCCTTATAAGGCAGGTCCTTCCTAAAGCCTTCTACTCTTTCCACTGTGGAAGAGCAAATGCTGGAAAGGAGGAGACCAGTAATCATGGAGAGCAGAGTGCTTTGTGGAAGGGGTTGGTCCCACTATTCTAAACCTGCAACAGACTGTAGTAAGATGAGGACTCGAAAAACAACCTTGCTTTTATAGAAAGGTTTTCGGCACTAGTCGATTGCAGCGAGGTCAAGAACGGTGGTCTTGGAGAAGTAGCTCCTGTGTGTGTGCGGTTGCACTGTTTCTGAGAGTGGCGTGACGCTTGCAGGTACATAGACTTTGAGCGGACTTCAAAGGCGTTCAAGCAGGCGACCAACTCGGGCTCCAGCGACCCGGAGAGCCTGGACGACCTCCTGGAGCCCATCCCAGCCGAACAGCAGGGCTCAGTGTCTCGCTGTTCTCGGAGAAGCTCCGAGGCTTACCGCAATGAAGGTTAGTGCTCCGTCTGTGTGCACGTGCCGTGCAAGTGGCATTGTATGTGACGCGTGTGGACCCAAATGGGATCTCATGCGTGCAGCAACAGGTGGGACTACAGAACACCTTGTCACTATGCGCAATGAGGTCAGCAGCTAGCAAACAAGATCATATAACACTAGGGGCAGTAAATGGGCTACACGTATACACTGTGGCACTCACTGTTCTTACAGCACTTGCCACAGCAAAATAGCAGAATTGTTGTTGTCGTGTTTACGCAGTTGGAAGGAGGAGTCTGTCATAGTGGGCGTCTGGTGTCTCGGCTGTAGATAGAGCCATTTAGTTGGTGCGGCAACCGCTAACCTGAGGTCTTTAACGTGCACCACGCAGTGGTGCCACTGGAAAAGCACTATGTAACACTCACGCAACAGATAGGACCACGTGACACTTGCGGGAGTTACATGGACCGTGTAGCAACTGCAACGGAAATGGGTTGACAGAAAACTTGCTGCAGCGTAGCATACAGTGTTTCCTCAAAAAAATTTACAGTGTATTTCTTCGTTGCCAAAATAAAATATGACTACTGAAGCGCTCATTTTCAGCTCATCGTTCTAACAGTTCAAACTAGATGCCAAAGTTTGCAACTAACTGTTACCTTATTCAAAGTCATAAACAATTTTCTAAAATTTTCGATGGAAAAATGGCTGACCAATGAATTTCTCGAATACATAGATGTGAATGGCCTAGCTACTGAAAACTGGCCCCATTTACCCATTAAAATTTTCAGAAAATCTCCATAACTTTGATTAAGATAACTGTTAGATCTGAAACTTTGGCACCTAATTTGGACTGCTGGTACTACATTAACGCAGGAAATGAGCATTTGTCAATGCATAGTTTATTTCTTGCCATGAAAAAAACTGCGTAAATACATTTTGGGTGCCACGCTGTCAGATCGAACGAACACTTGTGGCAGCTTGTTTGCCTCGCGACTGGCGCTACGTGAGCGCCTGCAGCAGGCCTGCGCCTGGTGTCGGAGGGGGAAGCGTGGCGGCGCTGCTATGCTCGCCGCCGTGGGCCAGGCGCGCAGCCGTCGGTGCCTAATACCCCAAGAGCATGCGTACGACGTGCGGGCTGCCCCCCACAAGAAATCCCTCTACCAGCTGCAGGGGGAGCGCACTACTGGCTCTGCTTCGAGCTCGCCGAAGAAGATGACCGGCAAGCGCTGACAACGTGTCCCTGGCACGAGCTACCCATCGCCAACAACTGTCAGACGCCCCGGTGCCAGCCATTCAACCATGACTGAATACACGTTTCCACACCTCCAACTGCTTAGGTCACCTCTCGCCCTTTGCCTTTGGTAGTGCCTAGTACAACTACATGTCCCAGCCGAACGCCAATCAGTCCGCTAGCCGGATTCTGGAACTGGCCACGGAAGCAGTCGCCTAGGTCCGGCTGAGTCCGTTCAAGGTCCAGCAAATGCACGATTTTCACCTGGGCTGTATCTACAGTGATGCTGCGACGCTGTGCAGTCACTCTCGCCTCCTCCCGTTCCAGGTGCATCGCCGGCCAGGCGAGCACACCAAGGAGCCGACCCTGGAGTTCTTTGCCAAGCACGGCCCCTTCTCTTTTGGCCTTCAGGAGGACAGCCTGGTGGTGTTTGAGCAGAACATGATGCCTGCACCTCTCACTCTTCAGTGGCAAGATCATCCTCGAGGACGCCCTACCGGGTATATGTGCACAGGCGTCAGCGACCCGAGTTGCCTGCGATGGGCCGCCGCTAGGCGTCAGCATGCGCCGCGAACTCCCGTTCTCCCGGAGCACTACGGTGTTAACGCGTGAGCCGCATGACGCCCCCCTTTTGAAAAAGGAACGCAACGTGAGGTGCATGGTAATCGAAGCGTGTGTGGGCATATTGCAAAACTGCGTACAGTGCGTCAGCCAAAAAACACTGACAACAGCGATCGTCGCTGCCAATGCGCTATAGCCTAGCATGACGCGTACTCCAGTTCATCCTGCTACATTTTGCCAGCGATTGCGCAAAAACTTATTTTCGCTTTATTAATACTGAAAATATAACAAATAAAAAAACTCTTTACATGGCCTTGGGGATTGTTACTGTAGGCTGGTGCGAATTAACAACAACGCCTGGCCAGCGGCTCTAATAACATTCAATCGGCGGATCTCTGTATCAAACATTGACAGTACTCGGAGAGTTCCACAGTGCATTTCTCGTGCTCGTTGTCTGTTCTGGTTGGATGGCTAGCATTGTTTGAAGTGCTCTTGTCA
>JAZHYW010043872.1:0-35779 GCA_037355805.1 Ixodes ricinus | reverse complement strand
TATATATTTATATATTTATATGGTGAGGGTATTAATGAGGGATGTATTTGATAGTGCGCTGTGGGAAGACCAGAGGCGATCAATGGCAGAACAGCCGAATCGCTCTCAGCTCGTGGGGAAAACCATGCCCCACGCGCCCCTATTTCCCAAAAAATGTGCGTCGTCGTCTTTGTAACAGTTCCCCTGGTGGTGTAGTGCCGGTCATTCGGTACTGTAGGGTCGTTAGGGTGGGGGCGAGTGAGGCTTGATGCGGGAGACGTGTACGATATCTTGTGGTCTAGAGCGATGGTCGCGGGGTGGAGATATTGGAACCAGCTCGTAGTTGATGTCGGAAAGACGACGTAGGATTCAATATGGACCGGTGAATTAAGTAGGATTTTTTGCATGTTCTAATCTGGCAATTTGGTGTCTTTAGTAAAACAAGGTCGCCATGATTATAAGACTCTGGTATGTGGGCGTCCGCGTGACGAAGTTGTTGTAGCTGTTGTGATTGCAGAGTTTGTAGGCGGACGAGTCCACGGGCGTCTTCGGCTCGACGAATAATTTCAGAGGCGAAGGAGTCTAGAGGCGTGTCAATATAGGGGAAAACAGTGGCCAGAGTAGTGAGAGGGTCGTGAGCGCAGAGGAGGTAATAGGGGAAAATCCTGTAGTTGTTTGACGTGCGATATTGTAGGCGTAGGTGACGTAAGAAAGGATTTCATCCCAGTTGGTGTGGTTGTCCGCAATATACATGGACATCATGTTAGCTAGTGCGTGATTCAGCCGCTTGGTGAGGCCGTCCGCCCGCGGATGATAAGCGCTTGTGACGTGATGAATCGTACTCACGAGCCTGAGGACCTCGTTCACAAGTTTTGCAAAGAAGGGTCACTGATAATGGACTGCGAAGCGCCATGGCGTAGTAGTATGGAAGTGAGGAAGAAGTTCGCAACTTCTCTTGTGGTAGCCTCAGGAACAGATTTGGTTTCTCTATAGCGGGTCATGCAGTCAATAGCTACGATGATCCACCGGTTGTTATTGGTGGAGACGGAAAATGGGCCCAAGAAATCAATTCCGACTCTTTGGAAGGGATGACGTGGTGGGGAGATAGAGTGTACTCGTACCAGATGGTTTTGTCGTTGGACCTTTCCTGGTCTGGCATTGGTGGCAAGAACGGACGTATTTCTTGATGGCCCGGTACATTCCGGTTCAGAAGTAGCTGGTTCGAATTCAAAAGTACGTTTCAGAGAAGCCGAGATGTCCGACCGTTGGGTTGTCATTATTAGCGCGAATAACATCTTTTTGCCGCTCTCGTGGAATGACAAGAAGCCATGGACGTCCTTCAGGTTCGTAATTTGTCTGAATAGGGTCCGTTGGGAAGGGCGCACAAACGCGCTGTGCATGCTGCGCTCTGTGAGACATGTGGGGTTACCCCAAGAAGGTGATCAATTGTCGGTTTTAGGTAAGGATCAGACACCTCAGCTGCAAAAATGTCAACTGGTGTCAAAGGTGCTGTCGTGAGGAAGTTTCTTGTATCTTGATAAGAAGCGGCCAGCGGTAGAGGGCATCAAGACAGGCCATCGGCATTCACGTGTTTTTTTTTAGATTTGTAGAGGATGGTGAAGCTATAATTTTGCAATTTGAGGGACCATCGTCCAAGGCATTCGAGGGGTCTTTCGGACTGGCGAGCCAGCAGAGCGCGTGGTGGTCGGTCACTATATGGAAGTGAATGCCGAAGATGTAGGAGCAAACTTTTGTCACAGCCCATATAAGAGCCAAGCATTCGTGTTAAGTTATGGTGTAATTCCGTTCACATTGGGTAACAGTGCGACTCGCGTAGGTGATAACACGTTGGTTGTTTGGAAAGTTCCGAGCCAAGACGGTGCCGATACCATGTCAACTAGCGTCTGTACGTATTTCGGTTTCGGCTCCTTCAGTAAAGTGTTCAAGAATGAGACTGTTCGTCAAGGCCGATTTAAGAGATTCAAAAGATTGGCGTTGAAGTGGGCCCTATTTGAATGCGGTGTTATTGCGAAGGAGTTGATTGAGAGGCTCAGCGACGTGAGCAAAGCCAGGGATGAACTTTCGGAAGTATGTGCATAGTCCAAGGAAAGCACGGAGGTTCTTCTGAACTTGCGGAACAGGAAATTCAGAAGCGGCTCTGAGTTTGTCGGGGTCCGGGCTGATGCCATTGGCACTGACTACATGGCCAAGTACTTTCAGTTGTCGAGCTGCGAACGGATATGTCTTCGAGTTTAATTGTAAGTGTGCGGAGCGAAAACAACCAATAACTTGTCTCAGCCGGTGTAAATGTTGATCAAGTGTGGTTGAGAAAACGACGACGTCGTCGAGGTAGCAAAGACATATTTTAGGTGAGGCCGCGAAGCAATATATCCATCATCCTTTCGATGGCCGCTGGGAAATTGCACAGACCAAACGGCATTACGTACCAGCACCAGCACCAGCGACTGGTATTTTCCAGTAGCCGGTCCGGAGATCCATCAGTGAAAAGAAGGATGACCCTTGAAAGGCGTCTAGGGTGTCGTCGATCCTGGGCAGAGGTTAGACATATTTCCTGGTTACTTTATTCATACGGCGGTAGTCTACACAGAAGCGCCGGGACCCATCCTTTTTTACGAGGACGACAGTTGACGACCAAGGGCGGAAGGAAGGTTGGATGACTTTCTTCTCCAACATTTCGGTGACGTGCTGTTGGATGACTTTGCGCTCTGTAGGCGAAATTCGGTATGGTCTGCTTTTCAGGAGGCTTTCCTCTTCAGTGTTAAAGCGATGATAAACAACGGATGTTTGAGCAACGACTGTGCTGCTGAAGTCAAATATATCAGAATAAGCTTTAAGCAGGGTGACTGAACGATGTTGGTCCTCAGCAGGTAAATTAACGTCAACCATCTTTGTAATATTGTCGCTCGTATCGCGTGCAGAAGCGGGTGGACAAGTAGGTGGGGACAAATGTTCTGAAAGAGTGGCGATGTGTTGTTCTTCATACTTGGTCATATTGGTGACACGACTGTTCCGAGGAAGTATTTGCGACTCCGTAGATGCGTTGGTGAGGCAAAGACAAATGCTGCCTTCGACTAGAGATGCGATGGAGTATGAAAAGACAATACCTTTCTTCGCAAATTGTGATTCGACAGGATCCAATATTCCAGAGGTACCTATAAACGACGAGTCGGCTGTGAGCTCTACGGCAACAGTAGATACGGGTGGCAAAAGAAGGTCGTCGTTTGTGTGAAGGGTCATGCTTGTCGAATGAGAGTGGTCAGCGACAGGGTCGATGCAGCTCAGCTCTATTTCGCCTCTAGCACAGTTCATGAAGGCGTCTGTGGACGTCAGAAAATCCCAGCCTAAAATAACATCAGCAACGCAGTTGGAAACGACGAGGAATACTACAATATAGGATATGTCTGAAAAGAGAATGGACATTTATGCACATCTGAGAGGTTGCATCAATTCGCCGTTACCCATGCGCGATAGGTGTCCGTTGGCTGGAGTAATTACCTTACGTAAGCGGCGGCAGACACCCTCTGATATGCATGATTTGGAGGCTCCTGTGTCGACCAATGCAACGAACTTTTGCCCTGAAATGTGAACGTCGAGTATGGTCGGTCCAATAAAAGAAATATTTTCGGCAGCTTGTGGCAGTGCAGCCTGACCTCCGGTGGCAACACAGACTGCCCTCCTTAGTTTGACGACGGTGTCGACGCTGCGGCTGCGTGGTTTAAGGGTGACACTGATCGGTGACGTCGAGGGTACGGCGAGGGTGATCGGCCGTGGTGATTTTGAGGTGTTTGTGAAGCATTAGCTGATCGGCGCGCGTCGGAGGAGCGGCTGTGGACAAAATCTCTCAAATTGGGAGACGGATTTTCAGGTGCACGACAATAGGTGTTATTGATTCGTCGACGGCAGTAACGGGCGATGTGAACAGCCGTGTGACAATAGAAGCACACCGGGCGCTGATCTTCTGTACTCCAAATGTCGGTGCGTCGTTGTCGTTGATGAATTCGTCAGGCGGGGGGGGGGAATTGGGGGTGCTGAAGGAAGGACGTCTGGTAGTGGGGTTGCGTGTCGTACAGCATAGGGCAGCAGGGTGCGGGTGCTGGTGGAGCTTGCGCGTACATAGGGGTAGGGGGAGCGAGTGGTGGAGAGCAGCGCGTACTTCACCCTGTACTACCTTCTGTATAGTTTCGGTGTCGCTTCGTTGGTTTGGGGTGACATCAGACAATCGTGGTGTGCCGAAGTACGCCAGCAGTTCCTGGCGGATAATTTGTTAAATTAATTGTGGGAGATCGTACGCCGTTGCGGTCTGTGGGGATACTTCAGGCAGGCGTTCGAAGGGTTCCGTCGTCATCCGGGCGCTCTGGAGCTCCTCTTGCTTCTTGCACTTTGTAATGAGGTGAGGAACTTTTGGAGGAGATTCTGGAGCAACAATTGAGAATACCTCGTGCGATAACCCTTTCAACAAATTCCGGATTTTGTCATCTTGAGTGATGTTGGTGTCGACGCGGCGACACAGGCGAAGGACGTCCTCAATGTAAAACGTGGAAGACTCGGTTGTGGTGTGATACCTTCGGGCAAGTTTATCTTTCGCCTGTTTTTTCCGTCGTTCGGGTTTGCAAAATGCTTCCGCGAAAGCGAATTGGAATCCATCCCAGGAATCTATCTCTTCTTCGTGACTATCGAACCATTGGAGTGCGGTATCCTTCAAGAAGAAAAGCACATTTGCAAGCTTGAGAGTATCGTCCCACCTGTTATGTCGGCTGGCCCGGTCGTAACGTCTTAGCCAGTCGTTGACATCTGCCTCTGGTGCGCCGTTGAAAACAGGTGGATTTCGCTGGCCTTTTTCGATGGGTGGTGCAGCGGGTGGACGTTGTCCGATGGCATTGCCCTCCTCGTCCGGCATTGCGTCGTACGTTTAACGTCCGATGCGAAGCTCCAGGGCCGATCGTGCTAGCACAAGAACCGAGAGGTTTGGAATCGTCCGCACCTCTACCACTTGTGAGGGTGTTTATGAGAGATGTATTTTATGGTTGAGATGTGGGTGATCAATGGCATAACAGCCGAATCACTCTCAGCTCTTGTGGGAAAACCATGCAGCGCGCGCCCCTATTTCCCATAAATGTGCGCCGTTGTCTTCGTAACAATATATATATATATATACATACTGTACTTGACTTTTTTCCCCGGCCTCAATATTTCGCGATTTAGACAAAAGCTGAATTCTTGTAATGATTCGCGGGTTCTAATTTTTTGGCAACGCGGTGAGATCCGAATATAGATTCCAATGTGGTTACGTTTTACCGCAGGCGTTCGCGGGACCTATTTTTCGCGAATTGTCGGTGATTCGAGAAAATCGCGAAAATTAGGCTCTTCTCGAAAATGAAGTCGTTTACAGTATATATATATATATATATATATATATATATATATAAACTGAGAAGAAAAGCAAAACCCCTTAATGAAAACAGTAACAACGGACGATTTATACTTTAAAGTTTCGGCCGGAGTCCGGCCTCCCTGACGCAGGCGGACTCCGCCCGAAACGTCGCAGAATAAATCGTCCGTTGTTGCTGTTTTCATCAAGGGTTTTGCTTTTCTTCTCAATTATACCCACGCCTTCGGCC
The DNA here is from genome assembly GCA_037355805.1 of Ixodes ricinus. Lineage (NCBI taxonomy): Eukaryota > Metazoa > Arthropoda > Arachnida > Ixodida > Ixodidae > Ixodes > Ixodes ricinus. The sequence continues at coordinate 30,161 of JAZHYW010043872.1, read as the reverse complement.
CCCCCGCCACCATGCCCGTTATATATATATATATATATATATATATATATATATATATATATATATATATATATATATATATATACATATATAGGGTGTCACAAAAAATAATTTACAAATTTTTTTACCGCAAAAATAAACTAGCGCATCGCCGAACGCTCATTCTCCGCCCAAGGTAGCGCTAGAGCTCACAACCATATGCCAACGTTTTAGCCCGATCCGTTAACTTAATCTAAAGTTATAAGTAATTTTCTGGAAATTTCAATGGAAAAATCGAGCCCATTTTCACCTGTTTTCGGTTTCTGGTGCCATAGAGCCCCATGTATTCGAAAACTGCGTCGGCCGCCTTTTTCCCATTGAAATTGTCAGAAAATCACGCATAACTTTTGAATAAGGTATCGGATCGGGCTGAAACTTTGGCATCTAGTTGTGACCTCTAGCGCTACCTTTGTGAGGAGAATGAGCGTTCGGCGATGTGAAGTTTTATTTTGCAGGAAAAAACCCTTTAAATGTTTTTTTTTTTTGACACCCTGTATATATATGACAGAGAAGGAATGCTTTTTTCTTTGCCCCACAGCTCCACCAGAAACGTCGCCGATGAAAAGAGCACGACTAGCGTAAACCGAAAATGAAGGTTTCATCGGCGAAGTTCTGTTAGAGACAAAAGAAGGAATACGTCGAAACAGCAGCAGCGTACATCGCGGCGTTGAAGTAACAGCTATACTTCGTTTCACCTTCCGTCCAGACGCAGCCGATGCTACGAGATTATATGACGAATCAGAGAGCGTCAAAAGGGCACCGTCATGGTGTTTGTAATGTTTCTGTCTGTGTTTTTCATCGCCGAACCAATCATAAACGGAACAAGCCTAGTGATTTGCACTTTTGACGCTGCTTGATTGGTTCCGTTCCCTCGTAGCATCCGCTGCGTCTGGACGGAAGGTGAAACGAAGTATAGCTGAAGCGAGAGTTAATCTGCCTCGTCATCGGGAGAATCTGAGTGAGTCGGCAAAACTGACGCTCGACTCCTTATCCACTACACTCGGCATCTCGAACATTTGACCAAGAATGGTCGAGACTGACAAGGCGAAGTCATTGTGGCCTGCTTATTTTTTACACTCGGGGAAAGAGTGAGCATGAATCTCCTAGAAGTGGGGAGAAGTTTTCCTTCTCGTTCATGCACACGGCAATATAAATTAACCGATATTATTATTCATTTCCTTCGCTACTTGGGGTCTTAACTTAAAGCGAAGAACCGGGTGGAGTTTTTACTCGGTGTGATGATTATGAGCAGGCAAAAAATATACACCCATGTGGCGAGCATGAAAAACAAAGTTAGTGGTCTCAAACCGCTCATATCAGACTAACAATAATTACTCCTGTGCCATAACCCACGTCAACTGTAAATTAAGAAAGCTGGCCCGACGCTGCTTCGATATAATTTTCTAAACAAATGTTTTTTCTCGCTCTCTTGTGAGAAGATCTCCATGCGTGAGATGATTTGCGTCAGATACTTTCGTATTGCACGCAAACACACTTCGTTGGTATAAACATGGTGAGATTTCTTAAGCCCAGCCGCCATGTTTCAAAACATTACGAAATAGAAATCGCATCATTGTGCAAACGAGTAAAACTGTTACAGTCGGCATACTTCAGTCATTACGTGTGCGTTAGTCACGTTCGTCGTTTGCAGCAGGAATATCGAGACGTCTCGAGGATCCGGAAGCTGCCCTCGCAAATCTTTCAGAAGCAGCCGATTCTTGACAAACCTGTGTCGCAGTAAGATGGAAATCTATGCTCCCTATATCTATATTTTTATACGTATAAATTTCATATCCTGTTTTTGACCGATCGTTCCTTCGGAGCGAAACCCAATCCCATGTATTATTCCATAACCCATGTATTCCTCGATAACCCAGTCCCACGTGTTCTTCTGTGACCCATGTATTCCTCTATAACCCATTCGCATGTATTCCTTCAACGGTTTGTTTGAAGCGGTGGTGTCACACTCATGATATCCATTGCGGAGGCCATGGTCGGTTCCTGTGGACGACCCGGAAGTGAAGGGCGTCTCAACGAGCGCAGTAGTCTATTTGTATCGACGCCCCTGGCAACTAAGGTTTACGGAACATTCGACAGGGGGCACTGTTAGCACTGTGCGCAACGCGGTTCGGTGTTCGCACTTATGTTCATCGTGATATTACACCCACTTAGAAATGAATAAACACGCGGGTTCGTTGCACGCTTCAACATGTCTTCTAGCGGGCGGGATAAGCCTGACACACGGTATGCACAATAGTGGTGGAAACATAGGGGAGATTGGTGGCCGAGTGGGCTAGGGCACACCACCTTGGAGCACGTAGAGCGAACGCTCGCGCTGCAGAACCAAAGGAACCTGGGTTCAATGCTTACCCCTGCCCGTTTCGATCTGGATGAGCATCGTACCGGCTTCCAGTCTTGTATCACTACTGCTTGATGCACGTTATAGACCCAAGGCTAGCGGTTGTACTGCACTAGCTAAATTGCTCATTCACAGAGAGTGACTCGTCGCAACTTTAAAATGGCTAGCCCACTACACGCTCTATAAATATTCACACTTTCCAATAATGTGATTGGTCGCAAAATATAAAAATGAGCGGTACAGTTATATACCAGAAGCGAATAAAGATTTGTAGACCTTTCAAGGAGCTGGACAAGTCTAATTTCCGTCTATTAAAGCCTTCATATTGCTACCGCACTAAGAAATTATCGCGTGTCCCGACGGGCCCGTGATAAAAGAAAAGAACGACTTATGTCTAAGGTAGAATTCAGAGGAAAGATACCTTAGGTGCGGAAGGCAAGATGAGACTATCGAGAAGGGGAAGATGACACATAAGTGTTTGGAAAAGGAGAATGCCAAACTGAATACAGAACAACGGGCAATATATTTAAGGTTTCACTTCTACTATTGAAATTGATCAGGTGTGATAGCCACAAATGAACAAAACAGGGTTTTATCTTCGTTCATAATTAGTAGATATTGCCACGCGCGTCGGCGAGCGAGCGCGTGCGTGGCCGAGTGGTTACCGCCCTTGACTTTCGTGTGGAGGCCCAGGGTTAGATTCCTGGGAGTTACCGCGTCTTTTATTTATTCTTTCAATTTAATGTTCTCGTGAATTCGAGAACATTGTTGTTTATTCTAGGTCCGAATGTTCTACGCGTCGAACTTTCTGCACCAATTATTGCAGAAGCCCACGCGTGTACATAAGGGGCTTCGCGTGGCGAGCCAAAGTCAGTCTCGCCCCAGCGTTCGATCCTGCTGTTATGCCGATTTCGATGCCCGCGACGCTCTGTTGTTATCTTCTGCTTACACTTTTTGGGCACAAATTCGCCCGAATAAACGTTTCAGTTTCCTCGGTTTTTCTTTGTTTCGTCACCTCTTCATTCGTGACAATATATGTTAACTTATCAGTAATTGTGGACTCCTTCAGTGAATAAAATTTATATTAAGGGGCTTCCAACGGCGGCAGTGTTATTCAGTTTATTTCTGATTCATCTAGCAATAGAAAGCAACCTTTGCTAAAGGTATAATGCATATGCAGAATGCTCAGATTATATTTTTTGCCTTTGTGTTGCTATTTTGCGTAGAGAGTCAGAGACCTCCAGGAAGTGAACAGAGCCGGGGACGTTAACAAATTTGGATACATCATCCTTGGAGTCGGCCTCTTTGCCCCCAGGAACGGCAAAGTCTATGACTACCTGGAGGAACTTCTTCGGTACGTTCTTAGACTGCAGGTTAAAAACGACACATACATTAAAACGCCTCAAACACAGCTGATATATTATTTTCTAAAACTGGTTTAAATAGGCACCATGACAAAGAGCAAATAAACCAGAGAGGGAAACACCAAAGAACCTCTTTCCGCAGATTAAAAAAAAATGAAAGCCGTTTACAACTCCCTGTAACACCGAATTAGAGCGCAGCTCTTGAGGAGGAGGAAGGCACGGGGGGGGTCACGTGACCTCGGGGAGGGGGGGGGTCATGTGGCCTGGGGGTCACGTGACCTCGAAAAGGGAGGGGGAGTTCCCCCGCTAAATCTAGCGGGAAAATTTTCCGCTAAATTTAGCGGGAAAAATTTTCCGCTAAATTTAGCGGGAAAGTTTTCCGCTAAATTTAGCGGGGAAAATTTTCCGCTAGATTTATCGGGAAAATTTTCCGCTAAGATTTAGCGGGGAAAATTTTCCGCTAGATTTAGCGGGGAAAATTTTCCGCTAGACTTAGCGGGGAGAATGTTCCGCTAGATTTAGCGGGAAATTTTTCCGCTAGATTTAGCGGGAAAGTTTTCCGCTAAATTTAGCGGGGGAAATTTTCCGCCTAGATTTAGCGGGAAAATTTTCCGCTAGATTTAGCGGGGAAAATTTTCCGCTAGATTTAGCGGGGAAATTTTTCCGCTAAATTTAGCGGGGAAAATTACCCATCATGCACCGCGCGGTTACGCCGACGGCGACGCCGCTCAAGCCGGAAACGGGCGCCTAAGAGTCTAAAACAAATTTAGTTACACATCACTAACATTATAAACGTCGCGGCACGTGGCTCCACCTTCGCTATCTGCTCTTTCCTTCACCTTCTACACGGGTACAACTAACTTCAGCATCACAACGGGAACACAGAACATGTCACCCTAGCTTCTCAGACTACACCTAAGAAACAGACCCTCAAGGTCACCACCTTTCAAAGCTTAAGACACCGTCAGTAGTTCGAGGTCCAAACTAAACGAAGGTTCGCTAACAACGTTCCCGTGTTTTTGATTTGTATGGTTACAGACTTCTTTCCGTCAAAGCCTGTGATCATTTCTTTCGCGTAACTCTTCATAGGTGGAACCCCGACAATGGCACAATATAGTTAAGCTCAGTTAGATGTTTGGATACTCCCGAGTAAAGATCTTTATCTTTTATACATATTATCTGTGGTGCAAAGCGCTCATTTATACAACGTTTAGTTTGTTCCATGTAACGCATAAGCACAATCGCATGATTATCAGCATCAGAATCAGTTTATTTCGTCTATATGTACAGACGACAGGGGCATGGGCAAAAAGTCAAAACATGTTGGCTTGACTGGGCCCCACCCCCGTTTTCTTGGCAGAGGCGGATAAGCGAATTGTAAGAAAAATGTAAACAAAATACTATAACTATATAGCAGGAAGACGAGTAAGAAAAAACAAAAACAAAACAAAACATGTAGACACTTCTATCCGGGAAATAGAACACTGATATCATAAGGCACTATACAAAAATAAGTGAGGCGAAAGAAACATATTTTTGATGGCACGAGGTGTTAGTGTTTCTATGGTGAAGTTGTTGCTCCTTAGAATTGTTGAATAATGATGGGAGGTGGTGTCTCAGCATCTGCGTTCCATAGTTTGTTCTGCTGTCAGGTACCTTGCAGACATCCTCATTACGAGTAGAATAAAAATTTATACTTCGTGCTAGGTCAACGATCTCTTGAAATAAAGGATTATTCAGTTTAAGGCCCTCTGTGTATCTTAAAATCATTGTGTAGTCATACAGGTTGGTACCCGGAATGATATGCAGAGTCTTAAAAGAGGGCTATGTATCAGAATCATATGGGGCATTGACGATACTTGATATAGCCTTTTTCTGAGAGACATGAAGATTGTTTATATTGATTAATGTTGTGGTTCCCTAAACCAGATGACAACAATTTAGATCTGAATAAAATAGAGAGTTGTATAAAGGAGTTTAATTTTTACTGGGAGGTCGAAGCGAAGCCTGTTAAGAATGGCAACGGATTTCGAAATCTTGCGAATGAGGCCTTCAATGTGAAAATCCCATGACAGATTTTTCTGAAAAATTACGCCTAGGGTTTTAGTACTACGTACTATTTCAATGATGGCGGGCCCAAGAACAAGTTTGTAGTCAAAAACCATGGACTTATTCTTCTGTTTAAAAAGCACTGGCTTAGTTTTTGGAAGTGTTAATCGGGAGTGAATTTACAGAAATCCATTTTGTGAAGCGTGTCAAGAGTTTGATTTGCGACTTGAGTGAGCTTTTCCGTATATTGAGCAGAAAAAAAATAAACAAGTGTTATGGGCATATATAACATAAGTTGCCTCCGTACTAATTTTGACAATATCATTGATATATATATTAAAAAGTAGAGGACTCAGAATACTTCCCTGAGGAAGACCGGCAGTTAATGATTGTAAACTTGAACGCTGATTGTCGATGACAACACACTGTTGACGAAATTCTAACTATGAAGCCACAACGTCAAGAGTTACCCCACGAAAGCCGTAAAACTCAAGCTTTTTAAGTAGAGTGATATGATTATAGCGGTCAAATGCCTTAGAAAAATCCACAAATATACCGAAAGCGGTACACTTTTCTTCAAACGATTTCAAGATTATTTTCTTATTGGTTAGCAAGGCAAGTTCAGTCGAACTGCCCTTTCGAAAAGCACATACTGCGAGGGGGTCGGAATAGAGAATTGGTTGTAAAACGAAGAAATTCCGGTGTGATTGAGTTTTCCAGGCACTTACAGGAAGACGGGTGAAATAGAGATAGGCCTGTAATTGGATTGATCATTCTTGTCGCCGCCTTTAAAAATTACCACCACCTTGGCACTTTGCATTTGACGCGGAAAAGTACCCGAAGAAATCGCAACATTGTAAATGTGGGATAATACCGGTGCTAATAAGTTCAGAACGTTTTTGACAGGCCTAATTTGAATATCGTCAATGTCTACTCGATTTGCTAATTTGGATGGAATCGAATGTATTGAACACTTCGTATTCGTCAGCATTAGGGTGAAAAAATGCACTGCTTTCATTGCGAGTTTCTACGTAGCTTGTCGACAGAGGGTTGTGACTGCTATGAACACTGTTAGCGAAATTGCTGTTAAACGATTTAGCAGAGTTCTTGTCCGCGCAATATTCTATCGCCAATTTTAATCTCTAGAATTCTATTGATTTCAAGTAATCGATTTAGGAGTTGGTTTACTATTTTCCATGTTTTGTCTACACTTGACATAGTGAGCTTCATTAAATAAAGAGTGCAAAAAATTTCTTTGCTGGCCTAAGCATTTTAGTCAGTCTATTTCTAAGTGTCCTAAGATTTTTAAATCACCAGGCTTCCTAGTATTTATAAATTTATGGTATGGTTTATTTTTTATACGAGATATTCTTGATACGTTCTTAGGTTGCTGCTGTTTATAAAGCTTCCACAAAAGAGACTAGGAAGTTGATATACGTGTCATCAGCGGAACTTGGGTTGTTATGCTGGGTTCCAGTTTACGTCGCCAATGAAGGACCTAAAGGTTTGAGGTGTCTGAGAAATTGATATCTCGAAACTACACAAATTTCTGCAGGTGTATCACAATAAATAACATTGACGTTGCTTGCGATTATGAATGGTGGCGAATGATCACTTATCTGGACGCCAATGACACCGCCATGGTTCGCTACCTAAGTTGCTATTGGTAATGAACAGTCTTGTACACGTTACTAAGTAATCGGTTGCAATTACCATTGCTCTTGGCTAAAAAGTATTCCAGTTAGATTGCCGAGTCTACTCGACGACCAAAGTAATTGGACATTACTTAGCAAAAGTAATCATTACTTTCGAATTACTTTATTGTGTGAAGACACATCTTGTAGCGCTCATAACAATGAACTACTTCCAACGTACCTATTTTCATATAAGAAAAAACCGGTTTTCCCCTCTCTTCATGGTCGTTGCACCTTCATAATATGGACACAAGCATAGAATTCGTTTGAAAAAGTTTAATGATTTGGGCGTTCGCCAGCGGTATGTGTGTGTTTGGGGAGGGGGGGAGGGGAGGGGGTTCTAGATTTTGTGTAAGCTTGAGCAAGGGTTGTCGCTCAAGTTTGCGTCGCTCATTTTATTGTTCACATGATGGTATGAGCTCGCATGTTATGCAAAAGAGCAGCAGCTCCAGGATTTGAAATGGATCACGCGTAGTATCCATTAGCGGAAGAGATCGCCCCGACCACTTTCTACAACTCGAAACATTGCTTGTCACAAAGACAGGTAGGGGAAATGGGAAATATTTCCGATAAGTCGTAGTTATGTTTTGCATCCGCTTTAGGCATTCTTCAGTTACTAGTTCTCCTACGGGCTGCGAGTAGGTACCCTAAGCAGGATTTTTTTATTTCTGTGTGTGTGTGCGTGAGGGGCTAGGTTTGAACGAAGGACTTACAAAAGCTACATTCTGCTCCCTCAAACTTCGCCCTGAATGGCCTTTGTCATGCACTGTGGCTTCCCTAGGGCTTCCACTCCCAGTCCCAGCTCGAAAAAAAAAACGGACATTCCACAGAAACTGTACACAGAAAGGGATTGAGCCTCGTTTCCTATAGCCCCGCCAAAATCTTTCTTTTTCCGTTGGAAAAAAAAGCAAATTTTATTTTTGCCATTTCAGAAAAAAACAGCCGTGTGCCGGGGGGGGGGGGTGTCCCGTGGAAAAATAGTACACGATTACAAGTAATTTTATTATTTCAAAAAAGTAATCAGATCTACTCATGATTACTGCAACGTCAGAAAAGTAATCAACTGATTACAAAATTACTCCGAAAGTAATCGATTACAAAGTAATTTGATTACTTGTAATGCGTACGGTACAAGTCTGGTAATGAATAGATCGATAAGCGTGGATGAGACACTAGTAACATGTGTTGGCGATGTAATGACGTTGACACAGTCGTTTTAATCAAGGACACTTTTAAATGAACATTGCACACTTGAGGCAGTAAGCATGTTGACATTAAAATCCCCACCCACAAAAGATTATACTTGTTTGCACTTGAAAAATCGTGAAACTTATCAAAATAACACAAAACAATTGTTAGAGTTTCCACTTGAGGCCTATACACCACACTAGAAATATTTTGTGCACACTTCAGCGTCAGAATCTCAAAATCAGCACATATGCATGAAACTCAGTAACAAGGTCGCAGTCAAAAGTATCCTTTACACATATCAATATTCCTCCATCCCTTTTGCAATCCCGATTTAAGTAAAAAGTTTTGTATTTATTCAGTTCCAGTACCCCTCCTCATTTTGGTACCAAGTGTCAGTGAGCATAATTACAGTCGAACGAGAATCGAAAGTATTGGGACAATACACACAGTTCGTCCTCTTTATTACGCGCAGAACGCAGATTCGAATGAAAAAATATATCCATTTTCCTTTAGTGGATGTAAAAAGAGCGGTTATTTCACTCGGCGTAAGATGTGCGTGAGTAGTCATGATCAAGAAATAAGACTACGAGAAAAGATATATGACAAAGTTGCTACATCATCTTGGCAAGATCGCTAGTGCTACTGATATGGACAACCCGTGACTCATCCGTTTTTCGTGCGTAGATTTTCCTCCCCTCGTTAATGCTGATTTCCACTTTAGTTCGTTCTTTTTGGCGATTGTCATACCAAGCAGGCTTTTCAGCTCCGGACACAAATGTTCGTTGACGTAGAAAGGAGCGCGTGTAGCATGACCTAGATCGGCCGTTGATACCCATTTTCTTCGCGCGTTCTCAATCACAGCGTCCCGCTTTGAGCGATACTTAGACTGTGCAATGATGAGCGGGCATGACAATGAATTTACAGCAGGAACGCGATGACAGACATCGATATCACACGGAAGGATTGGTTCATCAATTAAATTGCCGATTTTTGTAGGATTGCTGCAGATCTTCATTTTGGAATGAGGGAACACCCTTAATCTCTATGTTGCGATTTCTAGAGTACTGTTCACAGGTCGTGAGCCGACGTTCACTCTGTTCGGCTTGGCTCTTCAGGGCTTTACATTCCTCTCCGGAGGTCACCGTTGTTGTTTTTCAATCTTATATTTTCTTTTTTTAGCACGGCGACATCAGATCTCATATCCTTAAAGTCAATGTTGAAATTATCGAGGCTCAGCCTGATATCTCTCAGCTCTTTCCGAATTTCTCTCTCAAAAGCACTACGAAAATTTTTGAACTCTTGTTCTATCTCTTTTTTAGAGTCGTAAAACAGTTTTAGCAAAATCAGCAGTCATTGCACAAACGGTTAAGCAAACAACAGTGCTAAATGGCGGCAGTAGACAGCAATATGACGCAAAATACAAAATTAGGCATGCAAGTTACAAATATAAAGAACGTTTTGCTTCCAACCTGTGAACAGAGTGCGATGATAAGCCCTGCGAACTGCTCGCTGCCGCCGCTACCAAAGAACTGGCCGCTGGACCAAGGCTCCTTTTCGGCTGTTTGCGGTGGTCGCGCTGATGGTCTCCGGTCGAAACGTATGCCGCAGTCTCGATCATGATGCGGCACGTGGAAGGTAACCCTTGCACGATGATGGTGCGTTAGGGGTTGGGACAGGATCTTAAAGGGGCCCTGCAATCATAATTAAGCGTCTACCTTTTTTGCGGTTTCCACGTCTCTTGGGGTTCGGGCAAGCCAGCGGGCACGGAGAGAGTCACTAAATATCAGTGCGTCATATTTTAACCGGACGACGCGGAAACCTCCTCCACCGACGGGGGCGACCCGCGGTACCGAAAGCGCGTAATGTGACGTCTTAGGTCCTGGGCTTACTACTGGTCAGAGCCGCTAAAAGCTTCTTTTTAGTCGGAATACAAAATATAAGTGGCGCGAACCGTTTCAATTATTTGTAAAAGTAGTTTTTGTTCAGTATTTGAGATCAGAAAAGAAACAAATGCAGTTTATAAAGTACGGAAACAAGAAATGATCCGTCGACATACCCGCCACCAATCGGTGGAAAAGGCGGCGCCTACTAGAAAGGAGTAGTGGGATCAAGCGCCGACACGGAAAGGTCCCGGATGTACGCGGCGGCGCTGCGGCCGTAGGGACCGAAGGACCCGGCCGGCTCTGAGCGTTCCCAAGGCCTTCGGTGAGCAGCTTTGTCTTGCGGTTTGGCCGTTTCGCGGTATGGCAGCGCGAAGTGGCTCCCATTCTGAACTAATCTTTACCCCGTGTTTGCTGTCGTTTGTGGCCAATGAAGTGTCATGCCGAATTTGTGTTTAATCGCGCAGCAAATGCAATGAGAGCCGCTCTAGCTGCCCGCTACATACAGCCTATCCAGAACACGCTTTAGTGGCGCCCTCTCGCGCCGTCGACACGGAGTACGGCAGCCGTGAGCGCTCGCTCAGCTCACCACCCTCGTCTAGTTCACGGCCACTCAAGCAACCAAGGACGTCATGAAGGAGGTTATTTTTTGCTTGTTTTTGTAATTTTAATTTGCCTATAACTTCTAAAATAAATCGAAATTCGAGAAAAGAAAAGTGTCATTAAGTTACTACGTTCAGTGCGCTCAGGTTTGGTGCAAATTAAAAATTAGTAAAAAAGCCATTGCAGGGCCCCTTTAATGGTATCTGTTAACAGAGTGCGATGACAAGCCCCCGAACAGCTCGCTGCCGCCGCTGCCAAAGAACCTTCTATATGACTATAAATATACATTCTACATATTTTGTTTTGTATTTCTTCACATAACTTGTAGTCGTTTATGCTAGGGGGTTCATGCGTCTCAGCCTGTAAGCCGTGCGAAATGCAGTGCAAATATTAAACCTGTGGGATAGCGCTTTGTAAACAGTTGCACGTCAAAAAGATCCCCAGGTGATCGAAATGAATCTCTCAGTCCTCCTCTGGAGAATGCCAGATGCCCGTCGTTGGTTTGGCCCGTAAAACCCCAAAATGTGACTGTTGTGAGAAATTTGTATAAAACTAGGGAATGATTACCCGCTTGCACGATTTATTAATTTTCTGAGTTGCATTATTTGGAGATACCAGACTAAACAAGTATCTTAAACTATATTTTAAAAACAATTGGATTTTTAAGACGATCTTGAGATGGACCTATTGAATGAACACAGGACGTTTGTTCTGCTTCAATAATCAGGTTTTTAACTAAGCCTATCTTCACATGCTTTGAGTTGCAGCTACCGAAGAAAAGAAGCGGTTTTTGAGGATTTGTTATATCCCCAACAAACGCCTCAATATTTTTGAGCTGAAGATTCAGGTGATCTATGCAACCGTCCTTCGGCATTTCAAGCATATAATTGATTCAGAAGCTATGTCAAACACTTCCTTCTTTTGAGATACCATGAGACTCATCTCTGTAGAACACACTAATTTATCGTTGACGTACCTTTTCAACAGTACTTCTTTAGGGAACCTATTCCTAACTGTCTCGAAGAACTCTAACCTCTAAAACACTGGATGCATAAAAAAAAACGGGGACTATCTTTGATCCAGTAGAGACGCCTTGTTTTTGAATAAAATTTTGATTGTTATGCTATACCACTGTTACGTTTGGGAGCGCCACTAAGGATCTAAGAAACTCTGGAACCAATATGCTCGAGTGGGAGTGTTACCTGATCAAACGTTCTTCCAGAAAAACTGCTAGGCCTAGTTAGTAGGACCTTGCATTCAAGCAAGTAAAATAAATATTTTATGTCAGACGAAAACACCGTGCAGCACTTTTCTTGACGGGGTTGCAAGTTATTAGGTAGATCATTGTAGTGTCGCCACGAAAACGGCTTTGATGTATTCGCACTAGGTGGAGCGTTCTGCAGGAAGAAATCACTGTTTTCTGCAACGTTCTATTTTCATTTACAACCATCAGGGACGTGCGGGAGGCAAATATACTGTGTGGTATTTCACGAAAAGCTGAACGCAAAACCACTTGAGACGCCAATGATCCTTGTGGCTGCACCGACAAAATCGGCGTCCTTCAAAATTTTAATTATTTCCCATTTGGGTTGTTTCAAACGGCCGTCAAGAGCTGTAAAGGGGTCATGAAAAGATTTTTCGAATTTTTAGCTTGTTAGCTTTCGTTGTCAACTCACCAATCGCCTTTTGTACCAAACGGTTCAAGAAGACAGAACGGAGGGACTCCCTTTTGCTCATACACTCGTTTGTGTACCCGGACACCGCCATTCACCTCCTAGAAAATTAGCCCGTCAATCAAAACTCGGACAAAGGTTGCTTTTCCCACTCCGTCCACCCTAAGCTGACAGTGCTGTGGAAGCTACGTGCTCGTTGCTCCAGCCAGACTTTCACCACATGATCAAGTTCCCTCGTGCATACCCACGCGAAGAGAATAAGGTCAGGCGATGAAAGGAAGGTGGCTGATTTTTCTCGCAAGCGCATAGCTTCTACCGCATGGTCAGCTTAGTGGTGAAGGGAATAAGTGAGGTCCAATGTCGTGTGATGTTCCTTTGTGCCGGATGACGCGCTTCGAGCACCGCGGTTGTATCACGAGTCAAAAGGCAGAGAGCTTGGAAAGGAAGAAGGTACGAATTAGTCCGCTGTGTTTTCAAATTTTTGAACAAAAAATCAGGCTTTTGACTTTCTACCGTCTTCTTTATTGGCCCACTTGGCCCACTTCGCACCCTCAGCATGCTACATGAATAGGCTACATTGAATCTGTTCAAAACTGTGCCGCGCGCGCTATTCCGTCCGATTACTTCAGTTTTTCCAGTGTCTCCCTCATTAAATCAAATCTCTCTCTCCCATTGCTTTTCACCCGTCGAAAAATATTTCGTCTCTGCCTTCTGCATAAAGTTTTCTATTCGCCACGTCTAAATCAGTCCCTTCTTTCCCACCGGCTTATCTTTCCTCTAGACTCGATCACGGCAATAAAATAGCCCGGCCAAAGTGTTTTTCCACAGCACATCAGCATGCCCCTCTTCCTGATGCAATTGTGGACTGGAATGACTCTCCTGAAGACCTTGTCATCTTCCAGGACCCCATTAGATTCCGAGAAGCAGTATCAAACATTGTACTTAGCACCCAGTCCCTCCTCTCTAACGCCTAATGGCCCTGAGGGTATTGTAAATAAACGAATAAATAAATAGATATGCTTATAGTAAAATCCCAGTCTAAATTTATTTATCCCAGCCAAAGAGTCGTTTCATGGGACCTTTGAGCAAACCCAAAAAACCCATATATGAGTTCTTCCGATGCTCCAGTTTCGAAAATAGAACAAACCCGTCTGACTAATTTATTGATGAAGTACAAGCTATTTCTCTTCTACCTCACATTTGAGCGCCATGACCTTGGCGAAATTTCGGTGGTCGCATCAGTATCAGGCATATACGAAATCCGACGCCTTTTTCAACGATGACGTCATCAGTGCGGTTTTGTTTTCAGCCGGGTCAGACAGCTGACTTGACTCAACATGAATCGCAAAAAGCAATATCCATTCTGGAGGGTTTGATGTTTCACAAAACATAAATCCGTTAGTTAAAATATGATCTGTTTGGTTTCGACAAATGGACAGTATAAGAGTTCACAATACTCCTAAGTGCAGATAGTACAGACGACAAAATCGCATCACATTTTTTACGTGAATACATCCAAAGTTTTAAAGCTATAAGAACCACATCGTAATATCTAATTTTAAATGCAAACCATAGCATTAATATTGGAAAATAGTGGAAGCTCTCACCTATGAAAGCAGTCCAAATTTAGTCACAGAAAATGTTCACGGCTTGACGCTCACTCTAAGATAAAAAAGCTGTCAAGGTAACTCTCTTTAAAGTGTAACTGGCACGTCTCAGAATCTACCCCTTTTGCTAGAGTGACCGCTACACTTCAAAAGAAAGTGACTGGAAGTCCCCCGTTTGGGGTGAGGGCAACTCTTGTCTAGAGTAGGAATTACTCTTCAAGACGAAGAGTAACGTTAACACTTTCAATGGAATAGCCTATGCTCCTACAGGTGGTGTTGTAGACAGGCTGAAATTGAGTCATGGAAACACTTGGTCAGTGTAAATAAGCGACCCTTCCGAAGTGTTAAAGTGACTTTAATATCACGTCTTCATTTCACTCTCGAGGAGAGTAACCTTCAACTCTTTTGAGAGAATTGCATGAACTCCTAAAAGTAGGATATTATGTATTATCTATTGATTGTCGTAGTGACTTTGTTGAAGTTTAACTCACAACTCTAACGTGGTATTAAAATCACTTTCATATAAAAGAGTTAATTTCGCTCTTTTGCAAGATAGGTGCAATTTTGTAACTTTCTGACAGACATGCACAAGTTACTCAGAAATAGTAATTAAGTTAAGCTACTGAGCATTGGTTTCAAAGTTAATTTAAGTAGAGTAAAAATTACTGAAAGTGAAAGTCACTGAGTAAGTTACTAACTAATGTAAAGAGTAGCGAATTACTTTTGAAGTTACTTTTATAATTTAAATGATAAAAAGAAAGTAGACAAATATAAAGCGGCTTGTGGTTAGACAGAAATGCTTTAATAGCTGGTTTTGTTTGTGCGTGCTTAATAGTTTTGAACTTTTTTTCTCGTCAATAATGTATTGCGAATGCATCGGTTTTAGTTTGAGGTTTAGCACTGCCTGAGCTTGATTTTGCTGACAGTGTTTGATTGCTTAATGTGTTGCGTAAAGTACAGTTAAAGGTACTTGAACTAAAGTACAATGTAAATTCGAGGTAAGATACTAGAAGTACATAATCTTAAGCACACTGGGTGCAAAATACTTAAAATGAAATACTGTAAATACATTGTACTTTCAAAGTAAAGTACAGGTACCTTTAAACACAATCTTTTATGATGCCCTTTTTGTCCACTATAGACCTATACAATTATTTTTAACTGGTATACATTGCTCAAGGGGTAATCGGAGATGCGTCCATTGTTTCGGAAATGGCGGCAAATATTGTAGAAAGTCAAGTCGCCACAGAGTAGCTGTTTACTCTACCTGACGAAGTGCTTAACACGATGAAATTAGAAGCACTTATTTGTATGGGTCTTGTAGCCGCCACTACTTTACCAAGAGAAATGACCAAATGACGTCTCGAAAGATGATAGCGCGTATTCACATGACGTTAAGGCATTTTATCTGTTTTCAAATTCGGGAATGTCGTATAAAATCTGGGGTTGTACTTTTCTCGAAATGTACCGAAAGAAATAGTTAAGTACAGCATGCTCGAAGAGTGTACCTTAACTAAGTTACAGAAGTTTTCTAACTACTCGTATGAGTGGAGGCTCGGTAGATCACACTCTACATATTTATTTACAATGTTTACTATCATTTTGACTCCTCATTGAGGGGCTCTTCGCCGAATCCCAGAGTCCGTGCAGCTCGTGGTCCAGAACACCTCGTGTCCTTAGCTCATGCCTGTCCCGTGAGCTTGGCGCCGTTCAAGCGCTGGATCGCTGCCGTAGCTGTCGCTACAGATACCTACGGATTTCGCCTCTTCCTCGTAACATGCATCCAGTGCACGACGCAGGCAGACGCATGGCCCAGAGTCAAGCTCTGGAGAACACTCTACAGCAAGGCTACGACGAACCGAGGTGACCTATGTCGACGCAGCCTCAGCTGACAGGGGTCGAATGACCCTGCACGTTACAGAATAACTCCGGCCCCATCCTCACGGCAGGCAGCATGTATACTTGCAACAGTGCAGAGGCCGAAGGGAAGCAGCTTCATCGCGCTTGGCCCTCATCACTCAGCACCACGAAAGTCATCGTCAGTGACTCCCAGATGGCCATCACGCCAGGTACATGCGTGGTCACATCTCTGGCCGAGCTCTCAGAGATCGCCACTGGTCGTCGCGTCCTGATTGGCCACCTATTCCACCGCCTGTGGTCTCCAGCCCATGCGTCTGCTCCAGCCGGCGGGAGTGTTCACGAGTGCATGCCCGCGGTTCTTACACACCAGGGCCAAGCACACCAAGTGAGGCACTCGACCTTTGCACCTCGTGGGAAGCCACGGCAACCTCTACGCTTCGAAGGGGTGCACTGGACCCACTACCGCGTGAGAAACGCCGAGCCTACCCAGAGGCTCACAACACTCTCAACAAGGCACGAAATCTGCCGTCGCTCTGTCAAGTCCCAGACGGAGACCTTCCTCAACCCGGCGCAGTTGCACCCGTGGTGTCTCACAGATACTTACGGCCCAGCGTCTGCGGGAGCTGTGGCGGGATCGCCTACACTCCACCGCTCATGCTCTACGGGGTGCCCGGAGCTGCTTCTTCATTCGAAGAATAGAGGAGTTCATCAAGCAAGCCAGGCAACCAGGCGCCTGGGAATCCTCTCCTGCGTGTATTCTGGCCCCAAGACTCAAGAAACCACCCAACGTCCCAGCCTGGCCTCGGACACCGCACGCGAACGTCGCTTCTTGTCTGTCGACCAAGGGGATGACTTCGTCGAGGGTCTCTCCCTGAGAGGGCTCGCTTGACGCGGGGATGTAACGGTCTTGGACGACAAGTCTACCTCACCTCACCTCACCCCCTCCGCCCCAAGAAACCGAGCAGGCTGGCAGGCGTTCCTGGGTTCGACGAGGTGCGCATGCAAGTCTGGTGCTCATCTGGAACCTGACGCGAGGTGGCTTTGGAAGGCGTGTGCTTCCGGGTGAATAGAAATCCCGGATGTTAAGTGAGCTGACAGCAGCTCCTGCTCGAAGGGGACTGCCTCTTCTAGGACCGTTGACGTTTGAACGTCATGTTCTTATTTTCTGGAGCGAGAATCAGATAAGGGCCGTCATAAAGGGGGCTGCAAGAGCTTCTTCACGCCATCGCGCCAAACAGCTTACGTGCCTACCTTTTGTCGAGGTCGCGGCTAACAAAAGTGTGTCTTGTAGAGGGCGTCCTTGGGGCAGGTGGGCTGAAGGTTTTTCATTAGTATTCACGCAACCACGCTGGGACGAAGGTTTGTGCAGTTTTCTGTGAGAATGTTGGCTGAGAAGTAAACAATTTACCAGGCAAGCGGAGTGACGCGCCGTAAGCGGAGTTTAGCTGCTGCAATTAACCGCCAGATTTGAAAGGCTGTTATGATTCCCAACAAGACGAGTGGACGAGCCTCTGTCAATGCCGGGCTTTGGTTTGTGCTTTGACTGGAGGCTTTCAACTGACGACACAAAACGATCTAATGCCGTTGGAGACTGGATGAGTAGGACGTCGTTGTGGATGTGCTGAACATGAGGAAATGAAGGAAAGAGTTCAAAATAAATTCGCTTCGAACTGACGTGCACTTTGTCCGTTGTGATCATCTCCGGGACACCAAAGCTTGACTAATCCATATTTCGATCGGTGTGCGAGCTGCGAAATTGTTGCTGTGACATCTTTTCATTTGGTGCCGCTTCGGGCCACCTGCGTGAAGCGATTGACGCATGAGTCCGAAGATGACGGATTTTCTTGGGATGGAGGAAGTGGTCTCACAGATATCGACGGCGAATAGTGGGTGAAGCGAGGTCCGGTGTACAAAAGTTCCCAAAGGAGCCTTGGTGTGCCGGTGAAAGTTCGAGCATTGGTACTGCACGCATTGAGTTTGGCCCGAGACCCTCACGTCGAGTGTTGCAGACGATGAGCCATATCGTCTCGTATCCCGTAGAATGCGGACCAGGAGTGCAGGCGATCAAAAACTGCCCATCGGCCAATCTGCTAGTTACGAAGAGTGCAGGGGACGACCTGTCGAAACTCTCGCATGGAACTGTGTCGTCTGCCGTCGGGCATGTGTCCTTCTGTCTTCAGGAGCTAATGTCGCGACCGAGGTTCATCTGCCGGCGTTGTGAATGCGGTGATATGCACTCGTTGTGCCTTCCGCCAACTGTTCATAAGGAACCGCTGGTCGTTGTGTATCAAGCGCAGGTTGACTTTCCAACTCTGGAGGAGTGCGTCAGCTGCGGCGTTATCTGTGCCCTTCACGAAGCGGATACCGGTGGGGAATTTCCAAATGCCTATGCCTTCTGCCGCATCTCACGCAGAGTGTGTGCCGTGGTCGTTCGGAAGCTACGGCGGCGAATCAGCGGCCTGTGGTCATGTCAAGATGCAAACGTTTCGACCTTCGACGACCTTCGCAGTGACGAAGTACTTAGCGATGGCAAAGTATGTTGCCAGCAGCTCACGTCCAAAGGTGCTGTACCGCCGTTTTGTTGAGCCAGCTTTCGCCTGAGAAGAGGAAAGTGGTTTGCAGTTGCTTCACGTCTTGTTGTGGGTAGAGCCCGCTCCGACGACTCCATCGAGGCGATCGAGCCACGATGGAGAGGAAGGTGCGTCGCACACAGGAGTGGCTGAGGAAGGGGGTGACATTAACAATTCTATTTTTCACTCTCTTAAAGCTTGTTTTGAAGTAGGCTGTCGGTGGTGGCGCTGCCCTTACTTTGGTGGCAACGGCAATATCTCGACCAGAGGACTCTGCAGACATGTACTCACTGTGGTCGCACAGCCTCGCCAGACTTGTACTCGCTCACTGGTGTAAAGCGATGACGAGTTTGAGAAATTCCAAAGTTTCTTCGTCGACGAGGGCTCGTGGAAAGCTTCGGATGGCTGCGGCTTTCTCAGGCGGGGCTGAATTCCACGATCATCAACGTGGTGGCCAAGGAGATTTAAGTTTGTTTCAGGCCGAAGTCACACTTGAGGTTGGATTAACGACAGACACGTATTCGTTGGAATTGCGAGAAGAAGTTGTCGTGGAGATGTAAAGGCGTGCTCTTCTGGAGTGCCGGTGAATTCAAGGATATCGTCTATATACGCGAAGGTAGGCCAAACCTCAAAGGACTGTATCGACGAATCGTTGAAAAGGTTTGTGCGTGACCGCCAAGAAAGTCAAAGGGCATTCAGCAGCAACTCGAACATTCCAAACGGTGCGATGGCCATTGTCTTCTGAGATAATCTGCCGGTTCTTCCGAGGATCTGGTAGAAGGACTTGAGAGGTCTACTTTGCTGAAGACGTGGCCGCTCCTGTAGGATGCTACCAAGAATCATGGAAATGAGGAATGAGGCGGTGAGTGTCGGCCAAGTACACTTGCTTGGCAGTCGGTGAGTCCCACACCGTCGCCAGTCTCCGGTTTTCTTCGGGGTCATCGTGAAGTGCCGAGAGAACCAGGAGCTCGAATTGGCCTCGATAAAACCGGGTTCGCCATGTGTTGGAGATTTGTTCTTGGCTATCTTGAGGAGGTCGGAGCCAGTTGACGTGGACTGGAGAACACCGGAGATTTGACGCTAAATCCACGATGGGATTAGGTGAGGTGTGTCGGATGTGCACGATCGGTGGCAGATGTGGCGAAACACTGCAGAAAACCTTGTCGGCGATGTTTTGCCGGAGGTCCCTTTCTGTTCACGTGGAAGAGACGCGAGCCCAGAAGGAGGAACTTTGACGCGATAACTTGGACACTCAATTGCGTCTCGGTGTCCAAGAGGGTGGTTTCTCCCCGGAGTCCCGCGGTCGAGCGAGATCGCCTCAAAAAGTCTGCTCTTATGATCGCCTGCGGTACATATCTGCGATGATGAAAAAGCCAGCAGGACTCTCGGCGGAGTCCGATGTCCGATGTCGAGGACCTTTCACCGTACGCTTTGGTTCGGGGATCCCGTCCCCGAAGGCACAGGAACGGTGGGGACGCGCAGGTGGCACCGACGGTCCACTCAGCGTAGAAGAGTACCACGCTTACCCTCGGCCACAGTATCCTGACAATAAAGCGGACCGTTGTGTTGCGTTCCGCGGCGGCTGAAAGAAGCCGGCGTGAAGTTGGGCATTCGGCGCTGGCAAGCCTTCAGCATGTGCCCAACTCGTTTCCTGAGTAGTGTCGTGAGTCGGCGGCGTATACTGAATTGAGATCCGTATCTCTGGCCGGTAACGGCATAGTGTTGGAAGGCGGGACCCAGAGTCTCGCTTTTGGTGCGGCGCCTGGGCGACGCGCTGCGACTGGCGGATCAAGGATCGGGAAGGTCGTGATTATTGAAGTTGCGAGTCATCCAGGCCCCAAAACAAGCTCATCCTGGCAGCTATGCTGATCGATGAAGCTGGCGAAGTGCGAGCGAGGCTGGGGTACAAGGTCGAGATCACAGTAGTGAACAGGTTGAGGGAGTCTCTTGACGCACTAGCAAAATGGAAGGAGGCGAAGTACGTCCATGGTTGAGTCAGCCATACAAACGAGCGTGGAGTTGGTCGGTGGCAGGTGTACTCGGAATTGTCCGAACTCGGCAAGTGAGGCGTTGGAGAAAAAGTTGCTAAATCCTGGATGTGCCCGTTGGCGTGAAAACTGGCATCGCCCACGAAGTTGTTACTCCGCTGCCGCAGCCAGTTCGGTTGCTTTGCGGTCTCCCAGATCCTCGGCAGCCAACGGCTGCACAGAAGACGCCAACTTCGTGAGACTCTGTGGTGCATGCAAGTCAGTTCTGTCGACCGTAACGCATGGGGCGTATCTGCGGGTGGAGAGAGTGCAGAATGTCGCGAACCACCGGATGCGGTTGACTGAGGAGAGGTCGCGACGGCGTGAGTCAAATTTGTTCAATGATGAGGGTGAGTCCTGTTCTTGTGGAGAAAATTGATTCCGCGGTCCAGAGACCACAGCTCGGAATCCGGACAACCAGAACTCCGGAACTTGAGTATGAGAGTCGTCACCCCCAGGTGTTGTTGAAAACTCCGGAGAGGCGCCATCGTCTCCGAGAGCTCTGGTAGGGGCACAAACCTGGACTCACCCAAAGAGCCAGGGGCTCTAGGAGCAGCGTAACTGGGCGTGGTCGGGGTAAGCTCGGTCGAGTCACTGAAGTATGTAGGAGTGGAGGCTCGGTAAGATCACACTCTACACATTTATTTACAATATTTACACTATTCCTTTGACTAGCTCATTGAAGGGGCCCTTTGCCGAATCCCGGGTCCGTGCGGCCTCCGTGGTCGGAGGCACCTCGTGTCGTTAGCTTCGTGCCTGTCCCGTGAAGCGGTGCCGTTCTGAGCGCTGGATCGCTGCCTGCTAGGTGCCGCTACACACTCTTAAAAGTGGCACTTTAGGTATCATGTTCCTTAAGAACAATCCCAACGATGCTTGTTTTAATATTTATTTTTATTAAAACACGGTGGGGGAATTAATGCGTTCTCGAACTATCTTCGAGTCTGGAGAAGAGCTGCATTATCTGAGTCTTGGGAAGGAAAGGCAACACGAAAAGGTCAACTTGTGTGCCCATTAGACTGCAGGTTATTCAAAATACAGCACGAACTACAGGAGCACCACATGAGCTTCAGGTGGATGCTGCCACCTTTTGTTGCCTCCATCTGGGTGAGGATGCACTGTGTACACCTCCTGCTAGTGGGCGAGGTTCTGCACGATTGGGAGAAGCAGTTCATCGGCACATACTTGCGACATATCTGCTCCCCGCGCCTCCTGCATGAGGTGGCTGTGATAGGGCTACGTGAATTTTAGGGGATTTCGAACCACTCAAACCACTGCCCCTGTTATACGCAACACGCTTTTTCCTTAAGCTTGTCGCGCTGTTAAAACCAACGTGCTCATTAACCCCATACATCCCCTTTCAGCATGTTTCCCCACACGCATAATATCAACTGATCTTTGAAATCATATATCTTTGTACTTGTGGAGCATGTATATTGATGACGCAAACTTGTACGCTAACTTTGCAGAAAATTTGTAATTTGAGTACACGAAGGTTCTTGGAAAAATAAATAAAAAAACTACTAATCATCAAAATAGAAATATCATTGAAAGACACTAAACTACCAAGAAGAGTGGATAAACTAGGTTAACATGAGTAGAGGTAGTTGAAATTCATTTAAATTTGCTTTCTGGTTCCTATGTCATAAGTTTCTCAGTCCTAGACGCTGAAGTTTATCATTCCCTTTTGAAAGGTAACTACCTCCTGGCAATACCGTAATTCAAAATATCACGTATTTCCCTGAAATAAGATATAAAACTTCTTAATTCATTGAAACATCTTGCAGTGAAAAAAACCTTGGGTCAAAATGAACAAACTACCGAAATGAAACAAAAAACAAGGTTGTTGTTTCCTTTTAAGTAAGTGTCTACAACTGCATACGAAAGGTCGTTGTCCTTGTGGAAGGTCAATATATGACAAATAATGACTTAAGTCATGGTTACTTTTAACAAGTCATTTTGAAGCAAATCAATTAGTTCTATATGCTCACTTTTGGTTACGTGAAAGAAGACAGCATTATCTGATACGGTGAATGCTTTAAATCAAGCTTACAACAATGCCCTGGGTAAAGATGTAGACCTGAAACACTGCAAGGATGAACACCTGCTCTGGTCACCACGTGCCGTCACCTTAAGTAGCAAGTCCTCCAGCTTTAGGTGATGATTGTTATTGCCAGAACTCGAAATCTTTCTTTGGTACGCACTGCGCTTCAGGCCAGTGTCATGTCCTGTTCTCTGCTGCGTAAAAACGGCGGGGCGACATTTTAATATGGTATGACGGCACTATTACTTAAGCAGAAAGGCAATAAAATACAAATAGCACGAGACCGAGCAGGACAATAGCGGCTACTCAGAAGAAAATAACGACGTCGTTTGAGGTGAAAATTGAGGGTTTTGTGGTTGCCATATATACAGTGCGATAGGAATAAGCACTGCCATTTCACCGTTCTGCGGGGCTCTTCCGCACTTTAAGTGTTATTTTATATATATATATATATATCTGTATATGTCTGACCGCATACACAACAAAACCTTTTTCGTACTTTAAAAGACGAATGTGATGACAAGCTGGGCGCTCACGGGATGCGACAGCAGAGCACGCGTGTCCGCCGGGGGCTGATCTCGACCCTGGTCTACGATAGCGCAGGCGGTTCGCGCGAACACTGATTTATCCGTTTAGGCGTTTTGACGTCAAACGTCGAAGCATTTATATCACAGACCGAACTTCAGAATAACAGTATTCGTCGTAACAGAAGTTACTTCGCCATCCGGCGACCAACGGCCAAACGAAGTTACGCATCTCGTGGTGAATGATGTTGATTCAGGCGACTCTGGTGGTGCTGTCTGCATGGACGCTGTTCCGCAGCATGCCGGAGCCTTTCGTTGTTTCATTCATCTCGAAAGAAGATATGTGGTATGGAACCTAATGTCATGCATTTGAGCAGTACGACCGCAGCGCCCTCTCGTCTATAAACATTCAGCCAATACATGCAAAGTTAAACGCGATTATGCTGCATTTGACCGGAGCGCCTACTCTATAGACGTTGAGCGGCTACATGCAACGTTTGTCCGCCCCGGCATCGCTCTTCAGTTAATACCCTCTCAAGGCCCCTATAAATCCGCAATTTATTGTGGTGGTTAGACGATGGATTAAAAATCAATGGGAATATCCCCGCCTGGGTTCAAATCCTGTTGACTACACCCGCAAACAAATTTTTTTGTCATTTTGTTTTGCTACACGAGCACGTGAGCTCGCGGGCAAGAGCAACAGGCCCGGACTCCGGAACTACACAGCGGACATGGCTAACCCTAAGGGCTTCACTTTAAAATGGTGTATAGCTTAAACGGGCATTATCAAGGACAAGACAAAAGTTTGTCATAACGCTGCTCGATTCCTGCTCAACAACATATACAATCTGGTCTCACGAGGAAGGCACCGACTGTGCTCATGTTCGGTCGAGGGTATGCTTCAACAATCATACGTCTACACCTGCTGAAGAGCGAGATGACGAAGCGAAACAACGTCCTCTCTGAAAGATTTCAGTCCAACCGCAACGTAATATTACAAACGCCAGAGAAGAACATGAGTTGTGGATGTCGATGAACATTTTAACAGAATTGCTTTTGATCCGTAGCCTCAAGTGGTGCACGACTGACAAACACGATTAAAACCATTTCTGAGCAGGTGCTGCCACCTGTTTGTTGTCGAAACTGTGCTTGGATCTTAATGGGAAAGTTTCAGTGCCTATAATGAAGAAGGCATGCAACTAATAATACGCAATTTTCGTCAAACGTAATGAATGCTCTTGGTACTTTAATGATTCGAAATTCGATTCCCTTTAAGCACCCCTTTATGCGTGTTTTATAACACAAAAATACTGTAATTTCAACCGCATTTTTCTTAGTTTAAAATCTAAAATATTAATATATCTAAATACTTAAGTTTTGTCGCGGTAATGTTTTATAGGTTAGGATAAAAAGTTTCGTATGAATTGAAAAAATTAGCTCAATAAAATAAGCGTTAAAATTTGAAGTTCGGTCCTTTAAATATAAATGAAAAGAAACGCTGCTAATAATAACAACTTCAGACACTAAGTTGTTAATAGTGCATTCTACATTGTTATAATGAATATAGTTCTATATAGTATACATGAATAGTATAAGGCTCTTAAATATACGCAAATTGACGGAATAAGTGGGGTTGCATCAAAGCTGGGACGCGGTAGGCTACAGCGCGAGCGGCGGCGCGCTCCCTGGCTTTGAGACGTGCATTCTAGGGCAGTTCTTTAGTTCCGCGGAAGAACGCTTCAATACGTTCTTCCGCATGTGAACCGACTCGCTCGCGCACGTCTGAGCAGTCAGTTTAACTTCACTCACCTTTTTCAGGGCTAAATTAATTCTGGCTTAGTGAAATGAAGTTCTGTATAAAAATGGTGTTCAAAGTGAGGGTTGTCAGCCTTTAAGAGCAATGGAAGATTTTTCCATAGCACGCGAACAGAAAATTGAACAATTGACTCAACAGTGATTTCCGGCACCGAAGTAACGCCCGTTTTGTTTCATTTCTTCAGGACTTCTCCCATTGACGCCATCACAATCAGGACACGAAAGATAAAATTACTAGCGAAACATTGCAAAATCCGGGCTAAACGTGCCTGCGCTCTTGGAACATTATTACAAGTGTCAATAGTGAGAAGCGTAGTCTGCATACACAGGTGAAGCAGCAAATGTTACAGGAGCACTTGTGTTTGGTAACCGCATATAAATGCAGGACTTCACCATTTAACCGCGCACCATCTGAATGATCTCCGTTTGCGCACGCACAACTCTAGACGCATCACTCACTGTGAGATTGAGCGAATACACAGGATTGGAAGCATGGTACTGCGTTAGTGCTCGGCGAGGCCTCATGTCCAATCAACGCATTGAAAGGACGTCCGATGCCGAGCTCGGAATCAATTATGCCCTCCAACAGTGATGCCGTTCTATGGCGGAACGGGAAGTCGTTCCGCAGGCTTTGATCATAGACCGAGGGGCTGTTGACGGCGTACTCTACCATACCCGATCTTCGTGCCGGTCGAGGCGAGAGTGCGGCCTGCGCTCCACGGCCACAAAATTTTGGTTTTATGCCCCAGCGGTTGCAAATACATCACGTGTCACAGGAGCGCAGAATATAATGACTGATCACTTTGATTTTTTGACTCAAGCTCAAAAAAACTCTAGCTGGTCTCTTCTTGGCGTTGATCGCGTGACGATGCGACTTTATGTTTAGCGCAGTTACGCGCAAGCTTCCCAGGGAAACTACCAAACTTCCTGCACGCGTTCTATGGTTTCCAAAATCTTTGTTCTACCGTATATATCAAGGTGAATTCTGGCGGTTCACGAACTTTCGTTCGTACAAAAAATAAGGGTGCGATGAAGGATGCCATTTCATGCTATTAGGAATGAGTCTTCGTGCACGCTAAAAGTGACTTCTCGTACCTGGTTGTCCTCAAGAAGCTCAACTCTGTGTCGGTTGTTTTAAGCTACGTTGTCGATAAGCTATGGCTCGCTCATCCGAGTCGTTTCAGCCCGCGTCTGAAGAGTACAAGGCGGCTTTGTTTTCACGTCCTAATTCGCACTGCACGCGAGCGAATTGAGACGTGCTGAAGCAACTATGCAAACGACGCTACCTTTTGCAAATGAATGCCTATGCCTAGAAATTTAAATTTCCATTTCGAAGTTCCCGACAATAAAGCACTCCAATTATTAATATTAATTTTACTCTTATTTCCATAATACCTGCCACGCACTGTTAGGCAGTATGTGAAAGAAGCTGGGTAGAGGAGAAGGTGGGGGATTCCCGTAAACAAATACGTCACAAGAAACATAGTTTCAAACTAGAAGAACAGACAAAATCAATTAAAAAAGCTCGCTACTATACTTAAGACAGAAATTTGTATTGTTTCGTAGGAGCTAAGCCTCCTTTGAAATTAGAAATCGGCTCTCCTGGAAGCAAATCCTACTCGCAAAAAATCTAAACAATGAAAAAGAATTCGAGCAACTTCGAATTTTGCCCATTTTTTTAACGGCGGCTACGTTCTTTTGACTGGGTGTTCGGCATTTCGCGAAGCCTGAAAGTGAAGCCTGGATAAACGCGGCCATGCGGGAGGCTCGGCTCTACGATTGGTTCTGACTGGAAAGATTGGTTCTGACTGACTGGTTCTGATCAGGAGCAGCTTTTGCGCGCACGGGAATCGAGCCCAGACCATTTATATTATTGAACAATTAATAACGCAAGCATGTCACCAACACTTTCTTTTGTTTTTCAACACTGCGTTTAATCAACGTTTACGAACACTAGGACACAATAAGCATAAAGCGAGCATGCTAAAATGGACGGAAGTGAAAAATGCATAAACTTTCGCGCCTAACGCAACGGAGGATAAAAAATTATTTCATCGACATCTGGCCACTCAATGGTGTAAGCACTCGGAATGCATTACTGGGTCTTCATATTTTTACCAGCGTATGTTGTCACGCTCTCGTGGAAGTATCACATCACTCCCGTGCTTCGCTGTCAGCGTGGCAAGCGGCCATCCGTATTCTCCAGATACTAATAAGCATAATGATAAGTCGAATCAGAGGGACGCCATCCTGGTTACAAACCGTAAAGCCTAATCGCGTGGGGCTGTAATAAGTCTTTTTTTAAGTGTACGTTGGAAGGCACATGCAGAAAACCGCCATCTGCTTGCCCAGAAAACATTCCCTATAGTCCCGGGCTTTGGGGGATACAATGGACACCCCACCGGAACGAACAGTCTACTTCTCTTGGGCATATCTTTACCGGTAACGTAGCTCTGGCGGATTTAAGGAAGCACAATTTCACAACAGAGGAACTTCGCATTCGTTCCGCGTTTTAGACGTCGTGTCTAGGGCCCGTGCTGTTTTGTGCTTATTACATGGGGCTTTAGAAACATCGACATCACAAAAATCGCTTCTGGTATTTCGACGAGGCACTCCATTTGAATGTCTGGATGGAAAACAGGCAACTACGGTGACCAAGCTACCGCACCAAAATGTACGACGAATACCCTATCACCAAATGACGAACAACAAACTCAGGCAAACCCATGTCCTGTTCTCACGTGGCACCCTGTGCACGAAAAAGATAATTAGCATCGCCAAAAAAGACAACGATCAAATCTTTGAAAGCGCGAATACAAATATGAGCAAACTTAGATCTTCCTCGTATGAATTCTTAGAAAAAATATTCATTCTGATCATGCAACTTTCAAGATGGATACAAAATAAACACGTGACTTTATTGCAAGTTGTGCATATTTACAAGAAAAACAGTGCAGAAAAAAAGGACCCGGAAAGTATTTTGCACATAAAATTGATAGACCTTTCCGCCATTTTCTTAACTTAAAGAGCAACTCCGGCCAAAACTCAAAATGAAATAAATTACTGATGTTATTAGTATTAAATGGGGCCCAATAATTACGTCGGAGCGACGCCGCGTTCCTGAACTAATGCCGATAATAAAAATAAGAACCGCCACTGACCGCTATCGCTTAGCGGGCGGCCAGCGGGTTGCCGATCCGCTAAAAGCAACTGATGGGCGGTACAACGTCACCATCGTTCTCTTTCTTTCCTCCGGTCGGACGGAAGGCACCGTTGCGCGCGCTTGTATTCTTTTGTGCCGCTACCACCGCTACTTCGGCAGCGATTCCCGTGTTTAGCCGTTGCTTTTATCTGCTTGATATGGCTTCAGCGCAGCCCTTTGTTTATTTGCTTGTGATTTCAGACTCGTTTTAGCAAGCAACTCCGTTGCTATGGTCGGTACGGTATGGGTGAACGCAGTTCGACGAGTGGACACGAAGCACTTGGACGCCAGCCCCCAGATCGACTCTGCTCCGATCATTTTTACCGGAGAGTTACGAACGAAACACACCGGGTATTGGTGCTAAACATGGTGGTCGTGTCGCAGCTTACAAATTCCGGCACTTACGCGCCTGAGGAAAAAGAACAAAAAGCAGACGTGCCTGTTAACCACGTCTGTTGGGGGAAAGCGACGCGCTGGAAACCTCAAGCACAAAACGCACTGGGAATGACCCGCAGCGCGAAGCGAAGACTGATGCTGTACGTCGCTGGCGGCTGCGTGTGGAGCAATGCCAGCACCTCCGCATCCACGGAGCCTGACCAAACAAAATCTGGAAATATAACTGACGGTACGAGACCACACAGGTGACGCGAAATAACGGCACCGAGCAGGTTTACTCATTATTCCAGTCGCTAACTTTTGAATTTAGCCACAAGCGACGAGTACAGCGTAATTCTTTTGCCCGGCGGTCGCCAGTGCGGCACCAGACGCAGGTTAGTGAGCTTTCCAGTCGCCCCAACGCACGGGTTTACGCACTAACTCCTGCTACGCTGCGGATAACACCACGTATACAGATTAAAGCAAATCAGCGCACTATCTTTAGACGGTTAAGCACCAGCAGGGGGAGTAGGTGCCGCTTGGCCTGCGTTTTCGTTGAACGGGCGATCCTGCTGTCACGTCCACGATTTCCAGTGTTACGCGACTGAACGTCTAGTTCGGTTTTGTCGGCACGCCCCATACAGAACTTTGAGCGTCGTGCTCTTTAAAACTACACCTGATAACGAGAAAAAAATTACACCTTGCAATTCAGGACGCTGGCTGCACCAAAGCAATTCATAATCCAAATCGTATGATTGAGTTGCCCGCTAAGGCTCTTATCTGGTATTACTCCGGGGAACGCCCAAATGCTTTACTAGGCTGGTTACCATACATTCGCGAACCTGGGTGTTGAAAACCACTCCTCATGACAGAATATGATACATGCAACCAGTTTGGCGCACTTCCACTGACATCCTGCAAAAAAGCTTAACAGTATTGACAATTACGACGTAAATATCTGGGTTTGAAGAAAACACTGCAATAACCGACCCGCACGCCAAAAACATTTATCTCAGAGAATGCAGTTTAAACCCGCCTTACTTTTACAGTATCCGGAACGGATAAAGAACACCATGCTGTTATTGGGTCAACTGCTTTTTCAAGGTCTACTTCAAGCAAGGCTACGCGGCTATGCATATACGCGTAAATATCGGGAGAAAATCTGCTGAATGAATGTTGATAAAAAAATAGCCGCATCTCCACGTAGTGAATGATGTTGATTGGGTCAGCTTCGGTCGGTGCTGATGAAAAGTGCTGGTTTTGGTCATAGGTGTTGCTGCTTGCTGTC
>JAZHYW010043871.1:0-22641 GCA_037355805.1 Ixodes ricinus | reverse complement strand
CGATAAGCGTGGATGAGACACTAGTAACATGTGTTGGCGATGTAATGACGTTGACACAGTCGTTTTAATCAAGGACACTTTTAAATGAACATTGCACACTTGAGGCAGTAAGCATGTTGACATTAAAATCCCCACCCACAAAAGATTATACTTGTTTGCACTTGAAAAATCGTGAAACTTATCAAAATAACACAAAACAATTGTTAGAGTTTCCACTTGAGGTTGCCTATACACCACACTAGAAATATTTTGTGCACACTTCAGCGTCAGAATCTCAAAATCAGCACATATGCATGGAAACTCAGTAACAAGGTCGCAGTCAAAAGTATCCTTTACACATATCAATATTCCTCCATCCCTTTTGCAATCCCGATTTAAGTAAAAAGTTTTGTATTTATTCAGTTCCAGTACCCCTCCTCATTTTGGTACCAAGTGTCAGTGAGCATAATTACGTCGAACGAGAATCGAAAGTATTGGGACAATACACACAGTTCGTCCTCTTTATTACGCGCAGAACGCAGATTCGAATGAAAAAATATATCCATTTTCCTTTAGTTGATGTAAAAAGAGCGGTTATTTCACTCGGCGTAAGATGTGCGTGAGTAGTCATGATCAAGAAATAAGACTACGAGAAAAGATATATGACAAAGTTGCTACATCATCTTGGCAAGATCGCTAGTGCTACTGATATGGACAACCCGTGACTCATCCGTTTTTCGTGCGTAGATTTTCCCTCCCCTCGTTAATGCTGATTTCCACTTTAGTTCGTTCTTTTTGGCGATTGTCATACCAAGCAGGCTTTTCAGCTCCGGACACAAATGTTCGTTGACGTAGAAAGGAGCGCGTGTAGCATGACCTAGATCGGCCGTTGATACCCATTTTCTTCGCGCGTTCTCAATCACAGCGTCCCGCTTTGAGCGATACTTAGACTGTGCAATGATGAGCGGGCATGACAATGAATTTACAGCAGGAACGCGATGACAGACATCGATATCACACGGAAGGATTGGTTCATCAATTAAATTGCCGATTTTTTGTAGGATTGCTGCCAGATCTTCATTTTGGAATGAGGGAACACCCTTAATCTCTATGTTGCGATTTCTAGAGTACTGTTCACAGGTCGTGAGCCGACGTTCACTCTGTTCGGCTTGGCTTTTCAGGGCTTTACATTCCTCTCGGAGGTCACCGTTGTTGTTTTTCAATCTTATATTTTCTTTTTTTAGCACGGCGACATCAGATCTCATATCCTTAAAGTCAATGTTGAAATTATCGAGGCTCAGCCTGATATCTCTCAGCTCTTTCCGAATTTCTCTCTCAAAAGCACTACGAAAATTTTTGAACTCTTGTTCTATCTCTTTTTTAAGTCGTAAAACAGTTTTAGCAAAATCAGCAGTCATTGCACAAACGGTTAAGCAAACAACAGGCTAAATGGCGGCAGTGACAGCAATATGACGCAAAATACAAAATTAGGCATGCAAGTTACAAATATAAAGAACGTTTGCTTCCAACCTGTGAACAGAGTGCGATGATAAGCCCTGCGAACTGCTCGCTGCCGCCGCTACCAAAGAACTGGCCGCTGGACCAAGGCTCCTTTTCGGCTGTTTGCGGTGGTCGCGCTGATGGTCTCGGTCGAAACGTATGCCGGTCTCGATCATGATGCGGCACGTGGAAGGTAACCCTTGACGATGATGGTGCGTTAGGGGCTGGGACAGGATCTTAAAGGGGCCCTGCAATCATAATTAAGCGTCTACCTTTTTTGCGGTTTCCACGTCTCTTGGGGTTCGGGCAAGCCAGCGGGCACGGAGAGAGTCGCTAAAAATCAGTGCGTCATATTTTAACCGGACGACGCGGAAACCTCCTCCACCGACGGAGGCGACCCGCGGTACCGAAAGCGCGCGTAATGTGACGTCTTAGGTCCTGGGCTTACTACTGGTCAGAGCCGCTAAAAGCTTCTTTTTAGTCGGAATAAAAAATATAAGTGGCGCGAACCGTTTCAATTATTTGTAAAAGTAGTTTTTGTTCAGTATTTGAGGTCAGAAAAGAAACAAATGCAGTTTATAAAGTACGGAAACAAGAAATGATCCGTCGACATACCCGCCACCAATCGGTGGAAAAGGCGGCGCCTACTAGAAAGGAGTAGTGGGATCAAGCGCCGACACGGAAGGGTCCCGGATGTACGCGGCGGCGCTGCGGCCATAGGGACCGAAGGACCCGGCCGGCTCTGAGCGTTCCCAAGGCCTTCGGTGAGCAGCTTTGTCTTGCGGTTTGGCCGTTTCGCGGTATGGCAGCGCGAAGTGGCTCCCATTCTGAACTAATCTTTACCCCGTGTTTGCTGTCGTTTGTGGCCAATGAAGTGTCATGCCGAATTTGTGTTTAATCGCGCAGCAAATGCAATGAGAGCCGCTCTAGCTGCCCGCTACATACAGCCTATCCAGAACACGCTTTAGTGGCGCCCTCTCGCGCCGTCGACACGGAGTACGGCAGCCGTGAGCGCTCGCTCAGCTCACCACCCCTCGTCTAGTTCACGGCCACTCAAGCAACCAAGGACGTCATGAAGGAGGTTATTTTTTTCCCTTGTTTTTGTAATTTTAATTTGCCTATAACTTCTAAAATAAATCGAAATTCGAGAAAAGAAAAGTGTCATTAAGTTACTACGTTCAGTGCGCTCAGGTTTGGTGCAAATTAAAAATTAGTAAAAAAGCCATTGCAGGGCCCCTTTAATGGTATCTGTTAACAGAGTGCGATGACAAGCCCCCGAACAGCTCGCTGCCGCCGCTGCCAAAGAACCTTCTATATGACTATAAATATACATTCTACATATTTTGTTTTGTATTTCTTCACATAACTTGTAGTCGTTTATGCTAGGGGGTTCATGCGTCTCAGCCTGTAAGCCGTGCGAAATGCAGTGCAAATATTAAACCTGTGGGATAGCGCTTTGTAAACAGTTGCACGTCAAAAGATCCCCAGGTGATCGAAATGAATCCTCAGTCCTCCTCTGGAGAATGCCAGATGCCCGTCGTTGGTTTGGCCCGTAAAACCCCAAAATGTGACTGTTGTGAGAAATTTTATAAAACTAGGGAATGATTACCCGCTTGCACGATTTATTAATTTTCTGAGTTGCATTATTTGGAGATACCAGACTAAACAAGTATCTTAAACTATATTTTAAAAACAATTGGATTTTTAAGACGATCTTGAGATGGACCTATTGAATGAACACAGGACGTTTGTTCTGCTTCAATAATCAGGTTTTTAACTAAGCCTATCTTCACATGCTTTTGAGTTGCAGCTACCGAAGAAAAGAAGCGGTTTTTGAGGATTTGTTATATCCCCAACAAACGCCTCAATATTTTTGAGCTGAAGATTCAGGTGATCTATGCAACCGTCCTTCGGCATTTCAAGCATATAATTGATTCAGAAGCTATGTCAAACACTTCCTTCTTTTGAGATACCATGAGACTCATCTCTGTAGAACACACTAATTTATCGTTGACGTACCTTTTCAACAGTACTTCTTTAGGGAACCTATTCCTAACTGTCTCGAAGAACTCTAACCTCTAAAACACTGGATGCATAAAAAAAAACGGGGACTATCTTTGATCCAGTAGAGACGCCTTGTTTTTGAATAAAATTTTGATTGTTATGCTATACCACTGTTACGTTTGGGAGCGCCACTAAGGATCTAAGAAACTCTGGAACCAATATGCTCGAGTGGGAGTGTTACCTGATCAAACGTTCTTCCAGAAAAACTGCTAGGCCTAGTTAGTAGGACCTTGCATTCAAGCAAGTAAAATAAATATTTTATGTCAGACGAAAACACCGTGCAGCACTTTTCTTGACGGGGTTGCAAGTTATTAGGTAGATCATTGTAGTGTCGCCACGAAAACGGCTTTGATGTATTCGCACTAGGTGGAGCGTTCTGCAGGAAGGAAATCACTGTTTTCTGCAACGTTCTATTTTCATTTACAACCATCAGGGACGTGCGGGAGGCAAATATACTGTGTGGTATTTCACGAAAAGCTGAACGCAAAACCACTTGAGACGCCAATGATCCTTGTGGCTGCACCGACAAAATCGGCGTCCTTCAAAATTTTAATTATTTCCCATTTGGGTTGTTTCAAACGGCCGTCAAGAGCTGTAAAGGGGTCATGAAAAGATTTTTCGAATTTTTAGCTTGTTAGCTTTCGTTGTCAACTCACCAATCGCCTTTTGTACCAAACGGTTCAAGAAGACAGAACGGAGGGACTCCCTTTTGCTCATACACTCGTTTGTGTACCCGGACACCGCCATTCACCTCCTAGAAAATTAGCCCGTCAATCAAAACTCGGACAAAGGTTGCTTTTCCCACTCCGTCCACCCTAAGCTGACAGTGCTGTGGAAGCTACGTGCTCGTTGCTCCAGCCAGACTTTCACCACATGATCAAGTTCCCTCGTGCATACCCACGCGAAGAGAATAAGGTCAGGCGATGAAAGGAAGGTGGCTGATTTTTCTCGCAAGCGCATAGCTTCTACCGCATGGTCAGCTTAGTGGTGAAGGGAATAAGTGAGGTCCAATGTCGTGTGATGTTCCTTTGTGCCGGATGACGCGCTTCGAGCACCGCGGTTGTATCACAGTCAAAAGGCAGAGAGCTTTGGAAAGGAAGAAGGTACGAATTAGTCCGCTGTGTTTTCAAATTTTTGAACAAAAAATCAGGCTTTTGACTTTCTACCGTCTTCTTTATTGGCCCACTTGGCCCACTTCGCACCCTCAGCATGCTACATGAATAGGCTACATTGAATCTGTTCAAAACTGTGCCGCGCGCGTTATTCCGTCCGATTACTTCAGTTTTTCCAGTGTCTCCCTCATTAAATCAAATCTCTCTCTCCCATTGCTTTTCACCCGTCGAAAAATATTTCGTCTCTGCCTTCTGCATAAAGTTTTCTATTCGCCACGTCTAAATCAGTCCCTTCTTTCCCCACCGGCTTATCTTTCCTCCAGACTCGATCACGGCAATAAAATAGCCCGGCCAAAGTGTTTTTCCACAGCACATCAGCATGCCCCTCTTCCTGATGCAATTGTGGACTGGAATGACCTTCCCGAAGACCTTGTCATCTTCCAGGACCCCATTAGATTCCGAGAAGCAGTATCAAACATTGTACTTAGCACCCAGTCCCCTCCCTCTCTAACGCCTAATGGCCCTGAGGGTATTGTAAATAAACGAATAAATAAATAGATATGCTTATAGTAAAATCCCAGTCTAAATTTATTTATCCCAGCCAAAAAGTCGTTTCATGGGACCTTTGAGCAAACCCAAAAAACCCATATATGAGTTCTTCCGATGCTCCAGTTTCGAAAATAGAACAAACCCGTCTGACTAATTTATTGATGAAGTACAAGCTATTTCTCTTCTACCTCACATTTGAGCGCCATGACCTTGGCGAAATTTCGGTGGTCGCATCAGTATCAGGCATATACGAAATCCGACGCCTTTTTCAACGATGACGTCATCAGTGCGGTTTTGTTTTCAGCCGGGTCAGACAGCTGACTTGACTCAACATGAATCGCAAAAAGCAATATCCATTCTGGAGGGTTTGATGTTTCACAAAACATAAATCCGTTAGTTAAAATATGATCTGTTTGGTTTCGACAAATGGACAGTATAAGAGTTCACAATACTCCTAAGTGCAGATAGTACAGACGACAAAATCGCATCACATTTTTTACGTGAATACATCCAAAGTTTTAAAGCTATAAGAACCACATCGTAATATCTAATTTTAAATGCAAACCATAGCATTAATATTGGAAAATAGTGGAAGCTCTCACCTATGAAAGCAGTCCAAATTTAGTCACAGAAAATGTTCACGGCTTGACGCTCACTCTAAGATAAAAAAGCTGTCAAGGTAACTCTCTTTAAAGTGTAACTGGCACGTCTCAGAATCTACCCCTTTTGCTAGAGTGACCGCTACACTTCAAAAGAAAGTGACTGGAAGTCCCCCGTTTGGGGTGAGGGCAACTCTTGTCTAGAGTAGGAATTACTCTTCAAGACGAAGAGTAACGTTAACACTTTCAATGGAATAGCCTATGCTCCTACAGGTGGTGTTGTAGACAGGCTGAAATTGAGTCATGGAAACACTTGGTCAGTGTAAATAAGCGACCCTTCCGAAGTGTTAAAGTGACTTTAATATCACGTCTTCATTTCACTCTCGAGGAGAGTAACCTTCAACTCTTTTGAGAGAATTGCATGAACTCCTAAAAGTAGGATATTATGTATTATCTATTGATTGTCGTAGTGACTCTGTTGAAGTTTAACTCACAACTCTAACGTGGTATTAAAATCACTTTCATATAAAAGAGTTAATTTCGCTCTTTTGCAAGATAGGTGCAATTTTGTAACTTTCTGACAGACATGCACAAGTTACTCAGAAATAGTAATTAAGTTAAGCTACTGAGCATTGGTTTCAAAGTTAATTTAAGTAGAGTAAAAATTACTGAAAGTGAAAGTCACTGAGTAAGTTACTAACTAATGTAAAGAGTAGCGAATTACTTTTGAAGTTACTTTTATAATTTAAATGATAAAAAGAAAGTAGACAAATATAAAGCGGCTTGTGTTTAGACAGAAATGCTTTAATAGCTGGTTTTGTTTGTGCGTGCTTAATAGTTTTGAACTTTTTTTCTCGTCAATAATGTATTGCGAATGCATCGGTTTTAGTTTGAGGTTTAGCACTGCCTGAGCTTGATTTTGCTGACAGTGTTTGATTGCTTAATGTGTTGCGTAAAGTACAGTTAAAGGTACTTGAACTAAAGTACAATGTAAATTCGAGGTAAGATACTACAAGTACATAATCTTAAGCACACCGGGTGCAAAATACTTAAAATGAAATACTGTAAATACATTGTACTTTCAAAGTAAAGTACAGGTACCTTTAAACACAATCTTTTATGATGCCCTTTTGTCCACTATAGACCTATACAATTATTTTTAACTGGTATACATTGCTCAAGGGGTAATCGGAGATGCGTCCATTGTTTCGGAAATGGCGGCAAATATTGTAGAAAGTCAAGTCGCCACAGAGTAGCTGTTTACTCTACCTGACGAAGTGCTTAACACGATGAAATTAGAAGCACTTATTTGTATGGGTCTTGTAGCCGCCACTACTTTACCAAGAGAAATGACCAAATGACGTCTCGAAAGATGATAGCGCGTATTCACATGACGTTAAGGCATTTTATCTGTTTTCAAATTCGGGGAATGTCGTATAAAATCTGGGGTTGTACTTTTCTCGAAATGTACCGAAAGAAATAGTTAAGTACAGCATGCTCAAAGAGTGTACCTTAACTAAAGTACGAGTTTTCTAAACACTCGTATGAGTGGAGGCTCGGTAGATCACACTCTACATATTTATTTACAATGTTTACACTATCATTTTGACTCCTCATTGAGGGGCCCTTCGCCGAATCCCAGAGTCCGTGCAGCTCGTGGTCCAGACACCTCGTGTCCTTAGCTCATGCCTGTCCCGTGAGCTTGGCGCCGTTCAAGCGCTGGATCGCTGCCGTAGCTGCCGCTACAGATACTACGGATTTCGCCTCTTCCTCGTAACATGCATCCAGTGCACGACGCAGGCAGACGCATGGCCAGAGTCAAGGCTCTGGAGAACACTCTACAGCAAGGCTACGACGAATCCGAGGTGACCTATGTCGACGCAGCCTCAGCTGACAGGGGTCGAATGACCCTTGCAGTTACGAATCACTCCGGCCCCATCCTCACGGCAGGCAGCATGTATACTTGCAACAGTGCAGAGGCAGAGGAAGCAGCCATCGCCTTGGCCCTCATCCTCAGCACCACGAAAGTCATCGTCAGTGACTCCCAGATGGCCATCCGCCAGTACATGCGTGGTCACATCTCTGACAAAGCTCTCAAGATCGCCACTGGTCATCGTCTGATTGACCACCTATTCCGCAACCTGTGGTCTCCAGCCCATGCGTCACTCCCAGGCAACGGGAGTGTTCACAGTGCAGCCCGCGTTCTTACACACCGGGCAAGCACACCAAGTGAGCACTCGACCTTTACCTCGTGAAACCACGACAACCTCTACACCTTTAAGGGGTGCTGGACCACTACCACGTAGAACGCCGAGCCTACCCAGAGGCTCACAACACTCTCAGCAAGGCAGAATCTACCATCCTCTGTCAAGTCCAGACGGAGACCTTCCTCAACCCGGCGCAGTTGCACCCGTGGTACCCGAGATACTTACGACCCGTCTAGCAGGAGCTGTGGCAGAGATCGCCACACTCCACCATATACTCTGGGGGTGCCCGGAGCTGCTTCTTCATTCGAAGAATAAGGAGTTCATCAAGCAAGCCAGGCAACCAGGCGCCTGGGAATCCCTCCTGCGTGATTCTGACCCCAAGACTCAAAAAATACTAGTCCAGCTGGCCTCGGACACCGCCGGGAACGTCGCTTCTTGTCTGTCGACCAAGGGGATAACTTCGTCAAGGGTCTCTCCCTAAGAGAGACTCGCTTGACGCGGGGATGTAACAGTCTTGGACCCAATAAAGTCTACCTCACCTCACCTCACCCCTCCCCGCCCCTAGCGACAAAGCAGGCTGGCGAGCGTTCCTGGGTTCGACGGAGTGCGTATGCAGTCTGGTGCTCATCTGGAACCTGACGCGAGGTGGCTTTGGAAGGCGTGTGCTTCCGGGTGAATAGAAATCGGGTGTTAAGTGAGCTGGCTTGACTCTGTCAAGAGAGACTACTTCTTCTGGACCGTTGACGTTGAACGTCATGTTCTTATTTTCTAGAGGCAGAATCAGATAAGGGCCGTCATAAGGGGGCTGCAAGAGCTTCTTCACGCCATCGCGCCAAACGAACACGTGCCTACTTTTGTCAAGGTCACGGCTAACAAAAGTGTGTCTTGTAGAGGGCGTCCTTGGGCAGGTGGGCTGAAGGTTTTTCATTAGTATTCGCAACCGCTGGACGAAGTTTTGTGCAGTTTTCTGTGAAATGTTGGCTGAGGAAGTAAACAATTTCACCAGGCAAGCGGAGTGACGCGCCGTAAACGAGTTTAGCTGCACTGCAATTAATGTCCGATTTGAAGGCTGTTATGATTCCCAACAAGACGAGTGGAAGAGCCTCTGTCAATGCCGGGCTTTTGGTTTGTGCTTTGATGGAGGCTTTCAACTGACGACAAAAACGATCTACAATGCCGTTGGAGATTGGATGGTAGGACGTCGTATGGATGTGCTGAACGCCAAGGAAATGGGAAAGAGTTCAAAATAAATTCGCTTCGAACTGACGTACTTTGTCCGTTGTGATCATCTCTGGGACACCAAAGCGACTAATCCATATTTCGATCAGTGTGCGAGCTACGATTGTTGCTGTGACATCTTTCATTGGTGCCGCTTCGGGCCACCGCGTGAAGCGATTGACACAGGTCAGAAGATAACGGTTTTCTTGGGATGGAGGAAGTGGTCTCACGATATCAACGTGAATGTGGGTGAAGCGAGTCCTGTGTGCTAAAAGTTCCCAAGGGAGCCTTGGTGTGCCGGTGAATGTTCGAGCATTGGTACTGGACGCAGGTTTTGGCCCAGGACCTCACGTCAGTGTTGAGACGAGGCCATATCGTCTCGTATCCCGTGATGGGACCAGGAGTGCAGGCAGTCAAAAACTGCCCATCGTAAGTCTACTGGTACGAAGGGGCGGGGACGACCTGTCGAAACTTCGCATGGAACTGTGTCGTCACCGTCGGGCATGTGTCTGTCTTTAAAGACTAATGTCGCTGAAGTTGTATGTCGGCGTTGTAATTCGATGTTGCCTCGTTGTGCTTCCGCCAGCTGTTCATAAGGAACCGCTGGTCGTTGTGTAAAGCGCAGGTTAACTCCAACTCTGGAGGGTGCGTCAGCTGCGGCGTTATCTGTGCCCTTCACGAAGCGGATGCCGGTGGGGAATTTCAAAATGTATGCCTTCTGCCGCATCTCACGCAGAGTGTGTGCCGTGGTGTTGGAGGCTACGGCGTAGATCAACGGCTTATGGTCTGTCAAGATGAAAACGTTTCGACCTTCCACGACCTTCCAGTGACAAAAGTGCTTGATGGCAAAGTATATTGCCAGCAGCTCACGTCCAAAGGTGCTGTACCGCCGTTTTGTTGGTGTTAGCTTTTTCGAAAAGAAGGAAAGTGGTTGCCAGTTGCTTCCGTCTTGTTGTGGTAGAACCGCTCCAACAGCTCCATCCGAGGCGTCGACCATGATGGAGAGAGGTGCGTCGCTTTTGGGGTGGCTGAGAAGGGTGACATTAACAATTATATTTTTCACTCTCTTAAAGCTTGTTTGGAAGTAGGCTTCCAATAGGGTGGCGCTGCCCTTACTTTGGTGGCCGGCAGTATGTCGTAGAGGAGCTCGCAGACTTGTGCTCACTGTGGTGTAAAGCGTCGCAGACTTGTGCTCACTGTGGTGTAAAGCGTTGACGAGTTTGAGAAATTCCCGAAGTTTCTTCGTCGACGGGGGCTGTGGAAAGCTTCGGATGACTGCGACTTTCTCGGGTAAGGGCTGAATTCCACGGCTATCAACGTGGTGGCCAAGAAATTTAAGTTTGTTCAGGCCGAAGTCACACTTGGTTGGATTAACGACGAACCTGTATTCTTGGAAGTGCGAGAAGAGTTGTCGTAGATGTAAGGCGTGCTCTTCTGGAGTGTTGATGAATTCAAGGATATCGTCTATATACGCGAAGGTAAATGACAAACCTCAAAGGACTGTGTCGACGAATCGTTGAAAGGTTTGTGCGGCGTTGCAAAGTCCAAAGGGCATTCGCAATAACTCGAACATTCCAAACGGTGTGATGACAGCCGTCTTCTGAATGTCTGCCGGTTCTTTGGGGATCTGGTAGAAGGACTTGAGGAGGTCTACTTTGCTGAAGACGTTAGCGCCCTGCAGGATGCCACCGAAGTCATGGAAATGAGGAATGAGGTAAGTGTCGACCAGAGTACACTTGTTTAATGATCGGTAGTCCCCACAGGGTCGCCAGTCTCCGGTTTTCTTCGGGGTCATGTGAAGTGCGAAGACCAGGAACTCGAAGATGGCCTGATAAAACCAAGTTTATGCATGTGTTGGAATTTGTTCTTGGCTATCTTGAGGAGGTCGGGAGCCAGTTGACGTGGACTGGAGAACACCGGGGCCCATTTCGTCACGATGGGATGAGTGAGGTGTGTCGGATGGCTTGATCGGTAGCAGATGGGCGAAACACTGCAGAAACCTTGTCGGCGATGTTTTGCCAAGGAAGGTCCCTTTCTGTTCGTGGAAGAGCAAGTTTAAGAGGAGGGGACTTTGACACGATAACTTGGACACTCAATTGCGTCTCGGTGTCAAGAAGTTGGTTTCTCCTAAGGTCCACGGTCAGTGCGAATCGCCTCAAAAGTCTGCTCTTATGATCGCCTGCCGAACATCTGCGATGATGAAAAGCCAGCGGAATCTCCGGCGGAGTCCGATGTCCGATGTCAGGGACCTTTCACCGTACGCTTTGGTCGGGGATCCGTCCACAGGCTGGAGCGGTGGGGACACTTGGTGGCACCGGCGGTCCTCCAGCGTAGAAGGTACCACGCTTACCTCAGCCCCAGTATCTACAATAAAGCGGACCGTTGTGTTGCGTTCCGTGACGTAGAAAAGCCGGCGTGAAGTTGGGCTTTCGACGCTGGCAGCCTTCAGCATGTGCCCATTTCGTTTCCTGAGTAGTGTCATGGTCGGCGGCATGCTCTGAATTGAGATCCGTATCTCTGGTGGTAATAGCATAGTGTTGGAAGGCGGGACCCAGATCTCCTTTGGTGCGGCGCCGGGCAGCGTTAGCTCGTGCATTGACGGTCAAGGATCGGGAAGGTCGTGATTGTAGGTTACGAGTTCACGACTGAGCTCGCTCATCCTGGCTTCTATGTGATCGTTGAAGCTGAGGAGTCGAGCGAGCTGGGGTGCAAGGTCGGTCACAGTAGTGAACGGAGTTGAGGAGGTCTCTTGACGCACCGCTAAAATGGAAGGGGAGCGTACGTCCATGATTTGGTCGGCCATACAAGCAAGCGTGGAGATTGAGTCGGTGGCAGGTGTGCTCAAAATTATCCGAACTCGGCTTGGTAGGCGTTGGAGAAAAAGTTCTTTAAATATGGATGTGCCCATTGTCGTGGCTTTGTCCCCAAGGAAGTGCTCCATGCGCCGCAACAATTCGGTTGCTTTGCGGTCTCCCAGATCCTCGGCAGCCAACAGCTGCTGAAGACGCCCTTCCTTAGACTCTGTGGTGCGGCAAATCAGTTCTTTCCGTAGTCTTGTAGGGCTTATCTGCGGGTGGAGAATGCAGAATGTCGCGAACCACGGATGCGGTTGACTGAGGGAGGGTCGCGACGACGTAGTCAAATTTGTTCAATGATGAGGTGATCCTGTTCTTATGGAAAATTGATTCCGCGGTCAGAGACCACAGCTCGGAATCGGACAACCAGAACTCCGGGAACTTGATGCTCAGAGTCGTCACCCCCAGTGTTATTGAAGCTCCGGGAGAGGCGCCATCGTCTCCGAGGCTCATGATGGGGGCACAAACCTGGACTCACCCAAAGAACCAGGGCTCTAGGGCAGCGTAACTGGGCGTGGTCGGGGGTAGCTCGGTCGGAGGTCACCAGTATGTAGGGGTGGAGGCTCGGTAGATCACACTCTACACATTTATTTACAATATTTACACTATTCCTTTGACTAGCTCATTGAGGGGCCCTTTGCCGAATCCCAGAGTCCGTGCAGCTCGTGGTCCAGGCACCTCGTATCGTTAGCTCGTGCCTGTCCCGTGAGCTTGGTGCCGTTCAAGCGCTGGATCGCTGCCGCTAGGTGCCGCTACACACTCTTAAAGTAGCACTTTAGGTATCATGTTCTTAAAGTACATCCCAACGATGCTTGTTTAATATTTATTTTTATTAAAACACGGTGGGGGAATTATTAAGGTTTCTCGAACTATCTTCGAATCTGGGAAGAGCTGCATTATCTGAGTCTTGGGAGGAAAGGCAACACGAAAAGGTCAACTTTGTGTTGCCCATTAGACTGCGATTATTCAAATACAGCACGAACTACAGGAGCACCACATGA
Organism: Ixodes ricinus; assembly: GCA_037355805.1. Taxonomy (NCBI): domain Eukaryota; kingdom Metazoa; phylum Arthropoda; class Arachnida; order Ixodida; family Ixodidae; genus Ixodes; species Ixodes ricinus. The sequence continues at coordinate 9,557 of JAZHYW010043871.1, read as the reverse complement.
GCTTCAGAGTGGATGCTGCCTTTTGTTGCCTCCATCTGGTGAGGATGCACTGTGTACACCTCCTGTAGTGGGCGAGAGTTCTTACGTTGGGGAGAAGCAGTTCATCGGCCATACTTGCGACATATCTGCTCCCCGCGCCTCGTAGCAGGGTAGCTGCAGTAGGGGCTCGTGAATTTTAGGGGATTTCGAACCCTCCAAACCACTGCCCCCTGTATACGCAACACGCTTTTTCCTTAGCTTGTCGCGCTGTTTTAAACCAACGTGCTCATTAACCCAACATACCTTTCAGCATGTTTCCCCCTTTCGCAAATATCAACTGATCTTCCAAAATCATATATCTTTTTGTGCAGGAATGTATATTGATGAGCAAACTTGTCGCTAACTTTACAGGAAATTTGTAATTTGAGTAGAAGGTTCTTGGAAAAATAAATAAAAAAACTACTAATCATCAAAATAGAAATATCATTGAAAGACACTAAACTACCAAGAAAAGTAGTTAAACTAGGTTAACTTGAGTAGAGTAGTTGAAATTCGTACAAGTTTGCTTTCTGGTTTATTTTAAATCCACTCGAAGTTTATCAGTCCTAGACGCTGGAAGTTTATCATTCCTTGCACAGAAGAGTAACCTTCACCTCCTGTAATGTAATAATTCAAAATAAATATTTCCCTGAAATGAATGCCAATAAAGACCTTCTTGAATTCATTGAAACATCTTGCAGTGAAAAAACCTTGGGTCGAAATGAATGAAACTACCGAAATGAAACAAAAAACAACAAGAGTTGTTGTTTCCTTTTTAAGTGGTGTCTACAACTGCATGCGAAAGGTCACATTTGTCCTTGTGGAAGGTCAATATATGACAAATAATGACTTAAGTCATGGTTACTTTTTAACCAAGTCAATTTTAAAGGCAAATCAAATTAGTTCTATATATCCCACTTTCTGATTGCATCGAAAGAAGACAGCATTATCTGATACTGATGAATGCTTTAAATCAAGCTTGCAAGCAATCTTCCTTTTTGGAGAGTAAAAGATGTAGACCTGAAACACTGCAAGGATGAGCACTGCTCTGGTCACCGTGCCCGTCACCTTAAGTAGCAAGTCCTCCAGCTTTAGAGTGATGATTATTGCAGAACTCGAGGCTCTTTCTTTGATGCGCACCACTTCAAATGATGTCTTGTCATCCTGTTCTCTGTGTAAACGGCGGACGACATTTTGTATATTGCTGTTAGGCACTCTTCTCAAACAGAAAGGCAATAAAATACAAATAGCACGAGACCGAGCAGGACAAACAACGGCTACTCAGGAAAATAACGACGTCATTTGAGGTGAAAGTTGAGGTTTTGTGGTTGCTGTAACCACCCAGTGCGATACGAGGAATAAAAAACTGCCATTCCACCGTTCTACCAGGGCTCTTCACTTTAAAGTGTTATTTTATATATATATATATATCTGTATATGTCTGTCTGGTCACCTTCACACAACTCGAAACAGCACACAAATAGCAAAGACGAATGTGATGACAAGCTGAGCTCCACGGGATGGGCAACCAGAGCGCGTGTCCGCAGAGCGCGATCTCGACATACGAGTCTACGATGGCGCAGGCCAGTTGTGCCGAACACTGATTTATCCGTTTGACGTTTGACGTCAAACGTCAAACGTTTATATCCACCTAGACCGAACTTCAGAATAACAGTATTCGTCACGTAACAGGTGCCCCATGCCATCCGGCGACCAACGGCCAAGCAGAAAAATTTACCGCATCTCCACGTGGTGAATGATGTTGATTCGGGCGAAGCTCTGGTGGTGCTTGTCTGCGTAGACGCTGAGCCGCAGCATGCGGAGCCTTTCGTTTGTTTTCATTCATGTCTGAAAGAGAATGTGTGGTATGGAACCTAGTAATATACGCATTTGAGCATTTGACCGCAGCGCCCTCTCGTCTATAAACATTCAGCCAATGCATGCAAAGTTAAACGCGATTATATACGCATTTGACCGCAGCGCCCTCTCCTCTATAGACGTTGAGCGGCTACATGCAACGTTTCATCCATGACATCCCCAGCTCTTGAGTTAATACCACCTCTCAGAGCCCCCTACTCGTCCCGCAGTTGTGGCCGAGTGGTTAAGGCGATGGATTAAAAATCCATTGGGGTCTCCCCGCACAGGTTCAAATCCTGTTGACTACGCAAACAAATTTTTTTTCATCATTTGTTTTGCTTTACACGAGCACGTGAGCTCATGAGCAAGAGCATGAGCCCCGGACTCCGGAGCTACATACGGACATGGCTAGCCCCTAAGGAGCTTCGCCCCTAAAATGGTGTATGAAACTAAACAGGCATTATCCAAGGACAAGACAAGAAGTTTGTCACGCCGCCTTGCTCGATTCCTGCTCAAACAACATACCACAATCAGTCTCACGAAAGGAAAGACACCGACTGTGCTCATGTTCGGTCGAGAATTGTCAACAGCAATCATACGTCTACACCTGCTGAAAGAGCGAGATGACGAAGCGGCACAACAAGTCACCTCTCCTAGAAAGATTTCGGTCAACCGCAACGTATTCATTACAAACGCCAGAAGAACACCGTTGTGGATGTGGATGAACATTTGAACAGGAATTGTTTTGATCTTTCATGTAGCGCTCCAAGTGGTGCACGACGACAAACACGATTAAAAACCATTCCTGAGCAGGTGCTGCCACCTGTGTTTGTTGTCAAGGAACTGTGGCTTGGATCTCAATGGGGAAAGTTTGATGCCCTATAATGAAGAAGGCATGCAACCTATCAATATGTAATTTTCGTCAAACGCAATATTAAGATACTCTTGGTACTTTAATGATTCGAAATTCGATTTCGCTAGCACACATACGTGTTTTATAACACAAAAAATACTGCTAATTTCAACCGCATTTTCTTAGTTTAAAATCTAAAATATTAATATATTTAAATACTTAAGTTTTGTCATGATAATGTTTTATAGGTTAAGGATAAAAAGTTTCGTATGAATTGAAAAATTGTAGCTCAATAAAATAAGCGTTAAAATTTGAGAGTTGGGTCAACTAAAATATAAATGAAAAGAAACGCTGCTAATAATAACCTTAACTTCCAGACACTAAGTTGTTAATAGATGGCAGCTCTTTCATTTGTTATAATGGATATAGTTCTATATAGTATACATGAATAGTATAAGGCTCTTAAATATACGCAAATTGACAGGATAAGTGGGGTTGCATCTAAAAGCTGAGACTGCCGGCCAAGCTACAAGCGCGAGCTGGCCCGCGCTCCTGGCTTTGAGACGTGCATTTCTAGGGCCAGTGCTAGTTCCGCGGAAGAACGCTTCAATGCGTTCTTCCGCATGTGAGGATGAGCTCGCTCGCGCACGTCTTGAGCAGTCGGTTACGCTTCACTCACCTTTTTCGAGGCTAAATTAGATCTAGCTTAAGTAAGAATGCAGTTCTGTATAAAAATATAAGGTATTCAAGTGAGGGTTGTCAGCCTTTCAAGAACAATGGAAAATTTTTCCACACAGCACTGTGACAGAAAATTGAACAATTGACTCAACGGTGATTTCCGCCTTTAATATTAACGCCCGTTTGTTTCATTTCTTCAGGACTTCTCCCATTGACGCCATCATAATCAGGACACACATAGAAGATAAAATTACTAGCGAAACGTGCAAAATCACGGGCCCAAACGTCTTCCTGCGCTCTTGGAACGTGTACGAAGTGTCAATGGTAAGGAAGGCCGTAGTCCGTACTTTTGCAGTGAAACGCTGAAATGTTACAGGAGCGCCCATGTGTTGGTAACCGCATATAAATACGAGACTACACCGTACAGCAGCAACACCATCTAGAATGATCTCAGTTTGTGCACTACAACTCTGACGTCATCACTGTGAGATTGAGCGAATACACAGATTGGAAACAAGTGCTGCGTTAGTGCTCGGCGGGGCCTCATGTCCAATCAACGCATTGAAGGACGTCCGATGCCGAGCTCGGGTTCAATTATGCCCTCCAACAGTGATGCCGTTCTATGGCGGAACGGGAAGTCGTTCGCAGGCTTTGATCAATCGAGGGGCTGTTGACGGCGTACTCTACCATACCGATCTTTTGTGCGGTCGAGAAAAGAGGTGGCCTCGCTTCACGGCCATAAAATTTTCGTTTTTATCTCATAACAGTTGCAAATACATCACGTGTCACGAGGCAGAATATAATACTGGATCACTTTGATTTTTGACTCAAACTCAAAAAAACTCTAGCTGTCTCTTCTTGGCGTTGATCGCGTGACGATGTGACTTTATGTTTTGTGCAGTGCAAGCTTCCCGGGAAAACTACCAAACTTCCTTCACGCGTTCTATGATTTCAAAATCTTTGTTCTACCGTATATTTCTAGGGTGACTTCTGTGTGGATTCACGAACTTTCGTTCGTACAAAAAATAAGGGTGCGATGAAGGATGCATTTCATGCACGGAGCGGTTCTTCGTGTACGCCAAAGTGACTTTCACACTTGGTTGTCCTCAAGAAGCTCAACTCTGTGTCAGTTGTTTTAAGCTACGTTGTCAAGGCTATAGCCGCCCCCAGAGTGTTTCAGCCCCGCTTCTGGAAGAGTACAAGACGGCTTTGTTTCTCGTCCTATTCGCACTGCACGCGAGCGAATTAGACGTGTTGAAGCACCATGAAAGCGACGCTACCTTTTGCAAATGAATGCCTATACCTAGAAATTTAAATTTCCATTCGAAGTTCCCGACAAAGCACTCCAATTATTAATATTAATTTACTCTTATTTCCATAATACCTGCTACACCGTTAGGCATTATGTGAAAGAAGTGGGTGGGAGGGTGGGGGGATTTACATAAACAAATACGTACAAGAAACATAGTTTCAAACTAGAAGAACAGACAAACAATTAAAAGCTCACTTTTATACTTGAACAGAAATTTGTATTGTTTCGTAAAAGCAGCCTCCTTTGAAATTGAAACTGACTCTCCTGGAAGTAAATTCTACTCGCAAAAAATCTAAACAATGAAAAAGAAATTGACAACCGAATTTTGCTTATTTTTTTAACGTGACACGTTCTTTGACTGGGTGTTCGGCATTTCGTAAAGCCCGAAAGTGAAGCCTGGATAAACGCGTGGCCGCGAGGCTCGGCTCTGATTGGTTCTGACTGAAAGATAAAAGGCCATCGCAGTAAAAAAGCGTTTGCGCCACACGGGAATCGAGCCCAGACCATTTATATTATTGAACGAGTGTCTCTTCCAGCATGTCGCAACACTTTTGTTTTTTATTGCCGTTTAATCAACATGTACGAACACTAGGACACAATAAGCATAAAGCGAGGCATGCTAAAAGTGAATGGAAGTGAAAAATGCGCGCAAACTTTCGCCTAGCACGGAGGATAAAAAATTATTTCATCGACATCAGCCCCTCAATGGTCGCGAGCCACTCAGGAATGCATTGCTGGGTCTTCATATTTTCAGCGTATGTTATCACACTCTCGTGGAAGTACTCCATCGCTCCCGTGCTTCGCTGTCGGCGTGGCAAACGGCCATCCGTATTCTCCAGATACTACGTAAGCATAATGACATGATCAGATCAGAAGGGACGCCATCCTAGTTACAAACCATCAAAAACCTAATCCCTTGTGGGGCTAGCAATAAGTCTTTTTTTTAAGTGTACGTTGGAAGGCGCCACAGAAAACGCCATCCCAGCACTCCAGAAAGACATTCTATATAGTCCCGGGCTTTTTACAGGGGATACAATGGACACCCCACGGAACGAACAGTCACTTCTCTTCCAGGCATATCTTTACCGGTAACGTAGCTCTGCGTAGTTTAAGGAAAACAATTTCACAGCAGGAGGAACTAGCATTCGTTTCACGCGTTTCAGGACGTCATGTCTAGGGCCCGTGCTGTACAACGCTTAATACATGGGCACAGAAACATCGACATCACAAAAATCCTTCTACAATTATTTCGACGAGGCACTCCATTTGAATGTCTGGATGGAAAACGAGCAGCTACGAGTGACCAAAAGCTACCACCTTTTTAAGGTAAAACACGTGAATGCCCCCTGTCACAAATGACGAACAACCAACAAACTCGGGCAAAGCCTGTCCTATTCTCACGTGGCACACTGTGCACAGAAAAAGATAATTAGCATCGCCAAAAAAAGACAACGATCAAATCTTTGGCGCGAATACAAATGTGACAAGCTTAGATCTTCCTCGTGAATTCTTAGAAAAAAATATTCATTCTGATCATGCGCTTTCAAGATGAGTCCTAAATAAACACGGCAAACACTATATGCAAGTTGTGCATATTTACAAGAAAACAGTGCAGAAAAAAAAAGTTGGAAAATGGCACGCATAAAAATTGATAGACCATTTCCCCTTCATTTCTTAGCTTAAAGGGCAACTCCGGCCAAAACTCAAAATGAAATAAATTACTGGTATTGTTGAAGTAACACAAAATACGACCCCAGCCAAAAAATTACGTCCGGGCGACGCCGCGTTCTGAACTAATGCCGATAATAAAAATGCGAACCGCCGCGAGCCGCTGCTCCTTAGCGGGCGGCCAGCGGGTTGCCGATCACTAAAGCAACATTGGGCGGTGACGTCACCATCGTTCTCTTTCTTTCCTCCGGTCCGGACGGGCGCACCCGTTGCGCGCGCTTCGCGCTTCTTTGTGCCGCTACCACCGCTACTTCGGCTTGTGATTCCGTGTTTAGCCGTTGCTTTTATCTGTAGCCCGTGTAGCTTCGGTATAGCCCTTTGTTTATTTGCTTGTGAGGATTTCAAGACTCGTTTTAGCAAGCAACTCGGTGCGCCCAACGGATCGGAAATTGGAGAAGGTGTGGGTGAACGCAGTTCGACGAGTGGACTTTTGAAAGCCTTGGACGCCGACCCCCAGATCGAAGCTCTGCTCCGATCATTTTTTGCCGGAGAGTTACGAACGAAACCTACGGGTGTTGGTTGCTTCGGCTTATGTGGTAAATTAGTGTCGCAGCTTACAAATTCGGCACTTACGCGCCTGAGGGAAAAAGAACAAAAAAACAGACGTGTACAGCCCAGCACACGTCTGTTAGGGGAAACGCGGCCCGCGCCGGAGAGCCTCAAAGCTTCGTGCCTGGGAATGACCCGCAGCGCGAAAGCGAGAGGGCCCCCAGTGCTGTACGTCACTGGCGGCGCCGTGTGGAGCAATGCCGCTCCATCCACGGAGCCCCGATGACAATTTAGGCCTAGCGACGAGTACGGGGACAGCCCACACAGAGTGACAGCCGCGAGTATGGCACCGAACGAGTTTACTCGTATTCCAGTCGCTAGCTTTTGGGTATACAAGCGACGAGTACGGCGTAGTGCACGCACAGCGGCGGTCGCCGAGTGCGGCACCGAACGAGTTGACGGGCTTTCCAGTCGCTAACTTTTGGGTTTACGCACTAACTCCTGCTACATATGCTGGATAACTACCACGTATACAGAATTAAAACAAAATCAGCTTACCTTCTATCTTTAGACGGCTAGCGCAACAGAGGTAGGTGCCGCTTGGCCTGCGTTTTCGTTGAACGAGAACGATCCTGCTGTCACGTCCACGATTTCCAGTGTTGCCGCGGCCTCGAGCGTCTAGTTCCGGTTTTGTCGGCCGCGCCCCATACAGAACTTTGAGGCGTCGATATCTTTAAAACTACGCACGATAACGAGAAAAAAATTACACCTTGCAATTCAGGGACGCTGGCTGCACTAAAAACAGTCATAATCCCAAAATCGAAAGTATGGACCGGAGTTGCCCTTTAAGGCTCACTTATCCCGGTAGTACTCGAGGGGCATACCCAAATACTTTACTAGGCTGGTTACCTACATCACATTCGCGAACCCACTGGGTGTTGAAAACCACTCCTCATGACAGAATATGATACATTTGTCCCAGTTTAGCGCACTTCCACTGACATCGCAAAAAAAAAGCTTAACAGTATTGACAATTACGACGTAAATATCTAGGTTTGAAGAAAACACTGCAATGTCGTCCGCATACGCCAAAAAACACACACCTCTGAAGAATGCAGTTTAAACCCACTTAATAGCCTTACTTTTACAGTATCCGGAACGGATAAAAGAACACCATGCGGTTAACCGGTCAACTGCTTTTTCAAGGTCTACTTCAAGCAAGGCTACGCGGCTATGCATAGCAAAACAAATATCCAGGAAAATCTGCGCTGAATGAATATTGATAAAAAAATGACCGCATCTCCACGTAGTGAATGATGTTGATTGGGTCGAAGCTCGGGTGGTGCTGATGATACTGATTTTGGTCATAGGTGTTGCTGCTTGCTGTCGGCGTTGACGCTTTTCCGCCGCTTCCCGAGCTCTGAACTCCGGGTCCGCTTGGCGTTTTTGACGCTGTGCAGCAGCTTCTCGCGCCCTGGTCTCCGGAGCAGCTTGCTGTCTACGTAGACGCTGAGGCGCTGCATGCCGAGCTTTTCGGTCCCTTTCATTCATGGCAGTAGGAGAATGTGTGGTTTTCTTCTTTTTCTTTTTTTAAGCAGACAGATGGGATGGCATCTAGAACCCCCTACTCTTTTTCCTCTTCTTTTTCATTTTTCATAATTTTTTTTAATATTTTTTCCAACTTTTTTTTCTGCCCTACACGAGCACGTGAGCATGTGCTCACGTGCTCGTGAGCACGTGATCTCACGAGCAGGAGCACGAGCATCCGACGCCGGCCTACGGCGGACGGCGGACGGCGGACGGACATACGGACATGGCTAGCCCCTAAGGAGCTTCGCACCTAAAATAGTTTTGCCCTTTATGCCACAATTTGGGTTTGGTCCAAGTAACTTTGTAATAACGCCTTGCATTCTTCTGGTAAAAATCTTCATCAACATTACATAAACGGCATTCGTTAAACAGATGAATCGATACGATGTAACTTGACGGACTTTTACAATATCATCTATTTAAAGAATGAGGAGAGTACGGGACAATAAAAATGATGGGGGAAGGACATTGCGATTAGAATATTTTATTAAGCGCTTCGTTAAAAACGAATGACAAAATATATGTAAGCTTCCTGTGAAACGCCATATAGAGCCCGTCAGACTTCAGGTACTCTCCCGGATTTAAAGCCTTATTTGCTATCACTAGTTCTCCCATGGTGATAGGTTCCTGTAAAAATGATTTGTTATATCGTTTATCCGGACCGTAAAAGACAAAATATTGTTTTCAAACCGCTCGAAGTTCACATGGTTATACGCAAACAGGGCTCTTGATTTACCGAAAAACACTCATGCGATTTCTGCTGTCTCTCTCGTTACTGTCCCATTCCGTTCCACCTCAGCAATCTAATTATGTCGGGCGTACCTTTTTTCAGTCCCCTGAGCTCGCACAAGTTCACCTTCAAAACGGCTTCTGTCTAACAACTCACTTTTTTTTATTTTTTTAAGGTTAATATGTAATCTACGAAAGCACCAGGCACTCGACATTCTTCTTTTAGCAATATTTGCAAGTCAGACGACATTGACGCTTCATTTTTTTCCCTAGCTCGTTTTTATTAGAGTAACTCGCCAGAGC
>JAZHYW010043869.1:0-77322 GCA_037355805.1 Ixodes ricinus | reverse complement strand
CTTCGTTCCGGTTACGTATTGCTTCACAGCAACTCCTGTGCAAGAAGCAGATGACTTGCTCACCGCATTGAGCCATTTTCAAGATGCGTACGGAGCATACGAGCCGGCCCGGGCGTACATAGGAACGGCCCCACAATTCCCCGCGCCGCGCGGTGCAATATAAGATTGACGAAAAGCCTTGTTTTTTTTGTTTTTTTTTGGAAAGGTCTATCGCAGTTTTTATTGTTTCTGACGTTCAATATTATCAGGCCCAATTGAGCTTTTGCAAGAGAACGGAATACGAAAACAAAATAAAGACGAACCCTGAGTACAGAGGCCAAACGGTGTTTACTTGACTCCGTTTCACCGCGCTGTTTACTATCTGGGTTTCCTCACGTGCAGTGCAGTGGCGCAGATAGCTACAAGCTTTCTTTGCCTTTTTTTTTCTTCTTTTTCTTTTGGAATTCAGTTTCTCGCATACAAAAAAAAATATGTTTGCGAAATTTCCCAACGGAAGAGATAAATTTTCACTCGCGTCCATTTATCTTCACTTTCTCTCTCTCCCTCTGCAGTGTGCGGAGGCGTTGCATAAACTTACAAGCGTCAAACAGAAAAAGAAAAAAAAAACAAGAAAAAAACAACACAACACAGCATCAACACAAACGTCAGCAACAACCAGCCGACCCAGCTGTATTTTTGCAACAATCCCTCCCCTACCCCCGTTCGCTCCACTGATGTTATTGTTAGAGATACTTGGGAAAGCCAAAATAACCTTGGCCTTGAATTCCGCTCGTTCGCCAGCCGAACGCCAGAGAGCGCGGCAAGCGAGAAGGAAAGCCAATGTTGCTAACTTTCTTTTCGTTTTCTTTTTTCTTCTTTTCTACACGGCTGTCTTTGGAGAAATGGCCTTCTCTCACCCCTTTATCTTTTGTGGTGTGTGTTTGTACTTCGTTAAACCTTACGATGGACCGCAGCGGAAGCTACGAGTCGTCCCAGCCAATCAAAAGCTGCCAACATACCACATCACAACGCTCTCCGCGCGTTGCCACGCCCTTCTCCAAGGTCACGTGACACTTACAAGACACGGGATTGGTTGGGAATGAACTCGTAGCGGTCCACGGTGAGGGAAAACAAGTCCGACGAGTGGTGTGGGACGCTGCCAAGATGCCTCTCGTGTGTGTTCTTTTTTTCAGGACTGAAGTAGCGACCAGCTAAGGGACCTGTCTGTGCAGTTGATTGCTCGATCGATTAACGGCCGTCACAATTGCCTCCGACTGCATTTGTTTGTATTCATTCATCGAGCCGCCTGCTTTCAAGGCCGGACACCTCGCGCTTCACAGAACGATGATTTACCTCTCTCTTGGGTGGATCGAGTGCGGGAAGAGATACACTCTGTCTCCGCTTTTGAACGAGAAAGCAGGAAAACAATTAGACACGGCGTTTTTCTTTTTTCTTTCTCTAGCTATACATCGTAAGCTGTACGTAATGGCCGTGCGGTTATGGGTAAAAGGATAGCAGTAAAGGTGTTGAACCATATTGGCACCCGCTTCGGTCAGCGACGTACACGACACGAATGACGCAAAAATCGCCCTCTTGTTTCGATTACAGTGGACTGTACATGAACAAATATACTGCCCGCAAACATCTTCCACTGTCATGCCTAAAAAAAAAAAGAAAAAAAGAAACATCGTTTACGTTTTTCTTCGTTGTTAAATGACAGTATAGGCCTACGCTGCAAGTTGCCAGTGTTCTGTTATTTAGAAAGTGCGCATACGTGGACGGCGGGGCACAGAGAGAAAGAAAACTCGCGGACGAAGCGGACATGACACCTGCAAAGCATTCACAAGCACAGACCTGTGAACCCTTCAATTCAGTACTTCCAAAAGATCGCAGGCCTACGAAGTAGTTAAGCTTACGGTGACCACCTCGGGCATGTTAGCGTGGTCTCTGGTTTTATACATTGTACTTCATATCTATGGTCGGTGAGCGGGTTAAGAACAGAGTGCAAGACTCCTCCCACCCCTTGCCGCTTCAGCGGTGCGAACGGCGGAGAGGAGACGGCCTCCTCTCCACCATTAGCTCCGCTGAAGTGGAAAGGGGTGGGAGGAGCTTCCACTTCGTTCTTGACCCTGATCACCGACTCTCAATGCATCAGTGTTCAATATTTTTTTTTTTTTTTGCGGAGGGCTAAGTTGCGTTGTTTGCCATTGGGTGACATCTTAAGAAATCAACTTTTAATATGTCGGAAATATAACCCCATTTACTAAAGGTGTCGTACTTATTATCATATTACTATGGTGTAATGACGGGTTGTATAATATTAATAATGTTATCTTATGCTGTGCAGTGTTGTACGGAACGGCGTTCCAAGGAACGGCGTTCCTGGAACGCGTTCCTTTTAGGAGGAACGATGGAACGCCACCGTTCCATTTTGCATCGGTGGAACTGGAACGGGAACTCGTTACATTTTTACTGTAACGGAAAAAGGAACGGCGTTCCTTTTTACGTCCATTCGGGTAATTTTTATTTTATTTTCAAGAGGGAAATTCTAAAAGTATAAAAACAATATCTACGAAGAGCAGGATCTCGTTAACTTTTTGGCTACTTATCTTATGGATTATTTTGTGTGGTCCTCGCTTGGTAACAGTCGGGTACAGGAGAGCTAGTGGACATAGATTCTTTTTTTAGTGCCCGAGACTTCTGTGCAAAAAGCAAAACTTTTAGTCGAAGGAAAAGACACAGAAAGAGGGACGTTTCAAACTCGGTTACTTTCTTTGCTTCCACAAATCCTCATACACCATAAAATCTAAGGCTGACTACAGCCATCGTTGAAGTTCCACAAAGAGACCTACAGTTACAACAAAAAGAACACGTCACCAGACATTTCACGCATCCTTGTATACCGAACATTGGTCACTTAAAAGATACACAAAAATTAACCTTTATTTCTTTTCTCCTTGTCCCCCACGTTCAAACTGAACAACGAATGCAACGTTCACAAAGTAGGACCTGTAGTTTTCAAGACTGACCTTCCAGAAGCCCTACCCTCTTTTTCACTTGCTCGTTTTGCGGACAGCAACATCTAGAAGCAACTGTTAAGTTCGAACAGGATACTTTGTAAGATTGAAACGTGTGAGGTTGTTCTAAAACGCTCGTGCAATGTGGGGTAAAAGTACATTTGGCTCGTCTGAATCGCCAACCACAAACATGAATATAGTTAAAAGCTGCGATTTTTAAAGAGGAATATATCACCGAATGAAACTCTGCTTTCGCTTGTTTCCTTTTCCTAGTGCCCTTCCATCACGGCATGCAAATTCCTATGCTGCCATTTTATGGGATAGATAAAAACAGAAGGAAACTTTGCTCGATCTAACTAAATATGGTAATCAGCAAAATACAAATGTAACGTATATGTAACGATACGTTCCATTTTTTTAAGTGTAACGGGAACGAGTTCCTTTTTCACAGATGGAACTTGTAACGGGAACGCGTTCCAAAAACCAGAAGGAACGAGGAACGAGCTTTCGTTCCTATTTTGAGGAACATTATACTTAACATCATTGAACTGATCATATCGTCCGATGCTTATCTTATGCCGTAATATATATCTGCAATCTCATCCTGTACTGTGCTCTATTGTCCATGCAATATACACTGTACTATGTGTGCAGCAGATGTCATCTTATACTGTATGATATATTGTCAATGATATATTATACTGTACCCATTTTTGTGGTACTAACAAAAAATAAAAAATAAATGACCTTGAACCGTTTTGAACCGGTTACCGTTATATTTTGTTTGGTTCGGTTCCGGTTCAGCTTTCAAGATGGCGGCAAAACATTCGGTTTGGTTCAGTTCCGGTTAGGCTAAAAAAATGGTTCTGTTCCGGTTTTCGGTTTGGTTCTGGTTCGACCCCCTGGTCCGCACTAAGACTGGTAGCAAATTCGAAAGAGAAACGGTTGCTTCCAGAATGTTCAAGACGTGATCAATAGACCAGGCAACCGTTTCCCCACTACATGAGCAACCAAAAATACGTAACGCAGCAACTCTGCAGTGAAGAGAATAACCAAGCGCGAAACGAAGAACAAACCCCGCTTCATATTTGCTAGTTTTGTTTTCACTGTTGACACGTAGTTGTGACGAGGCCCATATACGCTCGTCAAGCCTCGGGGTGTTTGTAGCTTGGGGCGGTTCGGGGATCCACAAACGATGACGTCATGCACAGGCCTGTCTTCTAGGTGGTGTTGGCCAAGCCCGACGCGCTAATGGCGGCTCAACAAAGCTTCTTTACACCAGAAAAAGCGAATGTCTTTGAAAGCATAGAGCAGAAAGGGAAAATTATGTAGAGGTAAAATAAAACAAGAAACAGGACATAAGAAACGAAAATATAATTGATAGTGCACTGGAGATCTGCTTGAGGCGAGAACGGGAGTTTTGAGGACGAGGACACATAGGCCTAAATTTCAGGAGAAAGACACAGTATGTGCCGCCTCCTATAATGAGAGCGATACACTAGAGCACTTGGTTTTGAAGTGCACGAAGCTTCGCCCTCCCCTCCCTGAAGGGGTAAGAAAATGGCCGGGGCCGTGGGTTTTGCTGGCGACGATGAAAGGACGGAAGAGAAAGAGGATTACAATCACAAAAGGGGCGATTAGAAGATTGGTGGTAATTATCTAGGGAAAATTGAATCATGCTCAACTAACATGAACAGCTGGGGACAGGTGACACAAAGGAAAATTGGTACCCCCTCATGTGTGCTTCCGGCCCAAAGTCTCAACCCTGTACCCCAGTGGGTGCGGTGCTAAAGTAACGCCGACAAGCTTTGACCAGAGAAAAATTGGTGACTCCCTCGCCGGGAGGAAGAGGCGGAAGGTGATGCTCTTAGTTTTTTGGCCCGATCCGCCCAAGGTCATTCTGGTGATATCCCACACTGCTTGGTGTTTGTTAGGGGAGAAAATCGGTCTAGAAGGGCGGGAGAAGAGATGGGCAGTATATCAAATACAATTATTTGAAATACGTATTTCAAATACTTTGAGTATTTTGCATTTGTATTTAATTACATACTGGCCAATGTATTTGACGAGTTTATTTATATACTAAAACGTGGGTATTTCAGACACAATTTAAATCAATACAATTTTGTGGGTGAAAACACATTCCCCAAATTATTGCCATCACTTAGTTTGCTCATCCTAATGGTGAATTCGGGTGGTCGCCTCTCTCCTCTGACCTTGATTCAGCAGAGCGCCCACTCCTTGCCGTTAGAGCTACTCGGGATCCTTTTCAGCCGATCGCAACTGCTGGGTTTACAGCGCTTTGACATTCTCAGACCAGTTACGGAATTAAAATTTCTTGACACTGGTAATGCATTAAAATGAAAAATATTTTACAGCGTACGTTGGACGATTGAGCCAAATTTACGCACGCAACGTGATAAAATAACGGTTGTGACGTAACCTGTTTTACGCATCGGCATGTAAAAAAAAGAAAACAGCAGTATGCGAATTAATTTTTGCAGAACGGAACGAAAGCTAATGCTTCGAAAGAGTTGTCAACTCATCGCGTTTTCGACAGTGAACGCGCTGCGGTCATGCGTATGGCAGAGCAGGCAAGTATAAAATGGTTAATAGACCGCATTTTTCTCAAGGCGAAATATAGTGCCAGCATCGTCATGTTCCACAAATCACAATGCATTATAATCGGCTATCCTTTTATTTTACAACACAAACCTTTGAACGCACTTTTACCAAAACTGAAAATTTCTTGAAGCGACCACGAAACCCGGAAAAACAGCGGCGAGCTCGGCGAGCTGCTTCTTCGTCGGTTAGGCTTAGCGGATTAACCGCCGTGAGATGAACGATCTCGTAAAAGCACTGGGAATACTTCACACGTCGACTTTTCCTGTTACGGTCGCAAACGAATGTCGTCCCGTCTGTTGTAATCCTCGCACCGTCGAGTGCACAACCACTTTGTAGAACCACATATCAATCGCCGCCATGCCGTACCGCGCAAACCACCACAGACTAAGGTCACAAACCACTGGCGGCCATCGTCAACAAAACCACGTGATCCCCGTCCAAGTACCACGTGACGCTTGCGCCGCCCCGCACTCCGACGGCTACAGACGGAGTGCCAGGATGCGCTCTGAGAGAGAGAGGCGCCCTCGGAATGAACCAGGTGATCAGGCCACAGCACTCTCTTTCGAAAACCCGATCTCGCGCTCTCAGGAAAGAGTGCTCGTGAGCGCGCAGATAGAACCACGCGAATTCGCCATAAGACGTATTCAAAGCTGTTCTTTATCTCAGCGCCAACAGCAACAACAAACCAAGGTACTCTTCGTACACCAGTCATGCGGCACATTGCGTCTCGCTCACCGCCGGCGCCCGCGCCAGCCTGCTGTCTGCTCGGGACCGCGACCTGCGGGCGCCGTTAGTGATTGCACGGCCGGGAAGGTCGGCCGGAATCGGACGTCAGTCAGAGACGAGCTATCCTTGCAGAAACTGACTCCTTAACCTCCTTGCCACATGACAACTGAGTGATGCTTGCCAGCCTGATGTCCGCTCAGCTCACATTTATGCCTGAAACATTTTAAATGTGCTGGTCGTCCAAACTTTCATAAGTGGTGCAAGTTAAAAAAAAAAAAACTAGCTAGTGCTGAGCACTTTGGTTGTCTCTGTTCTTCGTATGTCTACACCAAAATGTGACTGACAAAAAAAAAAAAAAACCTGCTTGAAATGTTTTACTTTATTTGTACATATTACGTCTAGGCTAATTATATTTCTTCGGGATTACACTTTTATTACGTTACTAGAGTCTCGCACACTAACTACCGCGTGTGTGTTGCAAAATTAAAATGAGATACCCACAAACCCGTTGCAGGCTGCCTTGAAGTCCCTGACGTCAAATTTCGAAGAATGTGTTTGGAAAAGTGTCAGGAGGAGACAAAAAAAAATTTGGTTGTATTTGTATCTTGTGTTTAAATACTTTATTGGAAATGTATTTAGATTTGTTATGAAATACATTTTGGGCGAAGTGTTTCGTATTTGTATTTCAATACTTATGTGCACGTATTTCGCTCATCGCAGGGGCAAGAGGAATCATGTTTGTATTTCCATTCTTGGGGCTAGGTGGCGCAAGGTACCACCTGTTACAAAGGATATATTCATTAACATCTATCCATCCATCTATCCTCTTACACCTCCTTCGCTTCACGATATCGAGGATGCTGGATTTTGCCGAGCATGATATCCTATCACCGCCATTAGAACGGCAATATTGTACCTTTTGGGACTCCCACGTGCTGACTCTGACTCTTGAAAAAAAGTCCGCTGCACTGCTAAAACAATTACTGTCGAGAGGGTGACATAGGAAAGTGCCTTTTTGCGCTAAATCTCGTGCATCTAGATCTTTACTACGTCTCAACTTAGCATGGACTATTGTTAGCCTCGCATGCTGAAAGCGCGACCTACACAGTAATACCTCGTTAACTCGAAGTCATAAAAACCACGAAAAAAATTCGAGATAACGAAATTTCGAGATAAGCAAAGTACCGGAATTTTTGACCTCTGATCGCGCGATGTTCAAAATAAAACTTTTAACAATTCAGGCAACATCAATTTCTCTGATAAGAGCAACTTTCCTCTCAAGCGTCAGTGATTGCTGGCACGTTATCGAGTCACGCGCCAACAACGACATAGAATTCACAACCGATGACCGAATCGAACACTTCACCCTTGCTCGTATGGCGCCGCGAAACGATCGAAAACACAGTAAAAAAATGGCGGACAAGCGGCAACGAGCAGCAACACGCGAAACGAACGAGACACCTCTGGGAAACACGAGACTGACGACGACTGACGACCGGAGCGGACCGGGAAGGGAAACGGTGAACCCAGGAGCAAAGAGAAAAGGAAAGACAGAGCAGAACAAAACGCACAAGGCAAAGGGGGCGCCGAACGCCAGGCATCCCGTCTTGCGATTAGCTTGTTCAAATGGAAATCCTAAAAACAAAAAAAAAAGGAAAAAAAAAAGGCAACATACGTTTTTGAGTTGCACGTCTCTCCGCGTCTCGGTACACCACACCCGCGGTTATCTTTTTGTTTTGTTTTATTGCGCTTCCGCGTTTTTTTTCGATTTTTTTTGCGCATGCGCGTTTTTTTTTCTTGCGAGTCGCGCACATTTGTTTTTCACTTTTGTTGTTTATTGTGGGTTTTTTGGCGATTTCCGCTGACAAGAAATCGAGATATCCGAAGTCCGCCCTGAAAAAACTTTCGAGATAAGCAAGGACAAAATGCATTGTGCCTATGGGAGCTGATTCCACGACAAGAAAATTTCATGACTTAACCACTATTTCGAGATAGCCGTGTTCGAGTTAATGAGGTATTACTGTATTTGCTTTGGATGAAACTTCGGCGGCTGCAGGAGCACTCGTGGAGCGAGTGCTCCAGTCAAGTCAGTCAAGGCTACCCACTCGAGCTTTCACAGCCTTTGCAGTTAGTCCATGCTGACGTGGGACGAAGTGGGATACGGTCCATTCGTCACATGCGCACTCGTTACAGGACGATTGGTCACAGGACGATTCGTCACAAAGGAACATTCGTCATAGTACGACTCGTCACGCGGCCAACCGGTCCTACAATAGTTCGTCCCCCCAAAAATGTATAGTTCAATTTGATTCCGGGCGGACAAAGTGGCTCACCTCATATCTTAGTATGACTTTGGCTTCTGAAAGGCGAAGGATTTGTAACAGACGTTTTAGCTTCTGGTTCGGTCCCAAATATTGAATGTTGGTTCGGCCTGACAAAGTGGGTCACCTCTTATTTTAGCATGTCTTTCGCTTCTCAAGGTCGAAGAATTTGTAACAGACGTTTTAGCTTCTGGGTCCGTCCCGAACGGTGAATGGGGAGGCCATATAAAAGCGACTACATTTGAACTCTGACTACATTTAAAAGGATGGAGGTGATCGAAACAGAAAGAGGCGGAGCCATGCAGCTGCACGAGGGGTACTCGTACACATGCAGCAGAAAGAATTCCGATACTTATTGATTTTCTCGAAGAGGTGTATGCACGGCAAAGTGAAAGCTGATTTGGCTGCCAGTCGGATTATTGCTCGTTCAAGCCAGCAACTTAGATCAACCTGCTGAAGAGTCGTAATATTATGAAAGGAAAAGCGGATGAGTATTGTAAGATTAGGTTTTCTAACCATTGGTTTATGTCACAGTGGGATGTCCTGAAACTCCTCATCAGGGAATGTGGGCAGTTGTTGAAATTTACAATTTACTATCGTCCCCTGCCCGATCGATGTGACCAGTTGCCCGCATGACGAGTCATCCTGTGACGAATGTTCCTATGTGACGAATCGTCCTGTGACCAATCGTCCTGTGACGAGTGCGCATGTGACGAATCGTCCTCATCCCGGAAGAAGTATAGGCTCACATACAGTTTAAGCTCACCCGCCAGTGCCCTGTTTGTAAATGTTACTATCTTTTTTCACTTCATGGGGGGGGCGAAGTCGAGGATACAAACACGAGTATGTTGCCATAAACGATACATCGGCGACACGAGTGCGCGTGCTTGGAAGAGGCCCCGAGCCCGCTCTTGTAGCTTGTGCTACACTGATCTATCACCCGCGCTCCATTTGTTTTCCGACGTTTCTTTTACTGTACATAAGAACGAAGACTACTGGTACGGAATATATGTCCAAACAAGATGTTAACGCTGCGTGCGAGGATGTACTACATTGAAAGCACAAGCTCGTAGCTTTCCGGGCTCTTAATTGATACCGGAGTATCCACAGTAGAAAATCAGCGAATCAATCAATCAATTTTATTTTCTCTCCATCTGAGAGAAGAAGGCAGGAAGGAAAGCAGCATGTCACTACTCCCATTTACATCCGCAGAAGAAACACACCATTTGAGTGAATGAACAATTTAACATATATAACGACAGGTACTCGAGTGTTTATACAGGACAGTGGTGTCAACTATATACACTGCAAAGCGTTAAACGAACTAAACATAATTCAGAGTTGCACACGCTACGGTGACGAATTTCCTTTTTGCCCTTGCGTTTGCCATGGACATTTCCTCTGCCTCCAGCTTATTTAAAATTCTTGGGAGAGTAAAAGCCAGTCTATGGTCACCATAATTGTTTCTGGAGCTCGGTGCGGCCCAGTTCCGAGAATGACGAGTGTTGTATGTTGCGCCCCGCGACTCTAAAACTGATAATGAATTAAAAACGCTCTCATGGTTTTTAATGATGTTTTATATGACGCCAAAAGCTTATGACTATAGTAATTTGTGATTTTTATTGTGTCAAGCTTTTTAAACAAAGATTTTATGGATTGATAATACGCTACAATACATATTATTTGTATTGCCCTCGTTTGCATTATAAAAAGTCTCCGAACGTTCGTTCTCGGAATGAAACCCGAGTTTCCTTTTTTTGTGTTTGTAAACGTATAAACTATCGTACGTCTCTTGAAATGTGGGAAATAAGCTCGATTGTGTGCCCACAATACTGCCTACAGGGCACGATGCCAGTTTAACCGAGCATAGGTGAGCGAAGGACCAAACGAAGGTGGTTTTGTCGTCCCCTCCTTTGGGGCGTGTGTAGCCAAAAGATAAGGTTGAATTAGATACATATTATTGTACATACAATAATTATGAACTCATGGGTTGGTGATTAGGCGGAACTGAAGAGGCCGCAGTTTGCTCCTTTGTTTTTCTTTCTAGTCGCCTACCATAAGTTCACAGAACGCCGTGGTGGGGAACTCCTCAGTGAGCTTAAAACTAAACAAAGTAATTGGCGTCTACGTTTTACGAAGACGCGAATATTTCACACTACAAGAGTCGTCCGGAACTAAGAACTTTTTGATCAATTGTATTTATAAAAATGGAATTAAAAGTGATGCGCTATTTACCTTACTGTGCTGTGACGAGTGCCAGCCGTAAGATACATAAAAAAGAATATCTACTCTTTGTCAATTATACTTCATTTCACCTTAAGGTAACCGCAGGGGACGCTACAGGCCATCCCAGCCAATCCAGATCTGTGAACTATAGAACGTCATACGCATTCGCACGTCGCTACTCCCCCTCTCCAGGGTGAACATCACTCGCACAGCCCTGTTTTGGCTTTTATGGCTCGTAGTACACATACACTGAGGCCGGACGTAGTGCGAAAGTAAGTAAAAAACAGGTTCACACAATCATGTTTTAGTTTATAATGGTGATTTATATTATGTAAATCAAATTAGCTTTTGATCAGATTTGGTTTAAATCAACTTTACACAGCTTAAATCACTTTTTTCTACAAAATATTGTGTTTTTTTGTTGTAAATAATGTTACATAAACATGAAATATCGATTATTTCATGTTAAAATTTATCAAAAACAACGTGAAAAAACGAAAGGCTGTGTAAACGTGATTATACAATAAGGTACAGCTTAATTAGGAACTTTCTACTCTGTGCGAACGCCTCCATGCGTCTTGGCGGAACAGAAGCGACTTGATTGTTTTACCCAGTGAAAACGCTTCAATTGCTGTAATACGTAAATACGTAAATAAATACAAATGAAGGCATAAGTCATAACACTTCCGACCTTTTCCCATATCGTTACTTGAAAGCTCCAAGCTGAAATGTTTTCCGCCATTTTTTGGCAAATTGCGCGACTGTTTTCGCAGGAAAAGCATGAGCAGACTCTTTGCCGCAACAAAAGTGCTAAGCAACGAAAGAAAGTCTTCAGCAATCTAGAAATTTGGCCTTTGACCTCCAACACGGTTTACGAGTCACGTCTCGGGGATGGATTTTTTTTTAAGTTCGCAATTCAGTATAGTATGGTCTGAAAAATCGGGTTTGACGATTATGTAAAACAATACAGCTCTACTAGCTGAAGTAAGATCAAGGTGACTATATGACCGGGTCTGCCTTTATCACAGCTTGCGTATTTTTACATAGCGGACTAGATTTGCGTGTATATGCATGAGAGCGCAATTTTCTTGTTTTCTTTCTTTCTTTCGTGTTTTGTACAGCTTGCAGCGGGACACGAAGTGGTTGAGGAACAAAGTAAGAAAGAGGAAACAGATGGACGCTCCAATTCATTCATAAGAGCACCATTTTCTCCTCGTATTCAGCATACTCAAATCTTTCTTGCCCGTTTATTATTTTAATTTTTTATTACAATGTTACAAATCATATGATAATAGAAAGCTCAAATAAAAGTCAAGCGGTAGACAAATATTTATTCTAGAATTTCGTTTTTTGTAAATGACTGCTTTCACAACATCCTTAGTTTCACTCATTATAGTAAACCTGTCGTAATATAAATCACGCTTTAATGCATGATTCACGTTATCTTGATTTTTTCTATCCTTCTTACAAAAAAACGTGGGCATGCATAAATTTGATTGACGATTATAGGTGAGGTAGAGCATGGGCGCCTATATATATTTATTTTTGTCTGAATACTTAGTTTTCGAGAGTTGTCAACGAGTATTATCTGGAAACATTGCTTATTTATTGACATAAAAGTGGATACACTTAGTTTTTTTTTCTACACCTTTAACGCCGAGTATTTGCGACTCTAGTCAAATCAACGCTGCGTAACGACACCATTGAGAATCTTGGCTCTAGTCGATAACATAGTTCCAAGCGCTTGCTTATTAAGATGAAGTAAACAGTCACTGTATCAGCGGGGCCACAACAAGGACATTAATCTATCAACAAGGACATTAAAATGTCCTAAGGATGTGCAATATATTTAATATGCAAGACGAAAAGCACTGTCTTGCAGCATATACGTTCTCCTCGTAAACGTGCTGTGAAGTTCATACATTGTGGTAGATTTAAAACATAGAAATCGCCTCAAACGACGCTTTCGAGGAAAAGAAACATAATTTATCGCTAAGAAACTGTTTTTATTCCTTAATAAATGAAGAAAATGAGATCCCTATTCATTTAAACGATCTTCCATCAGCCATCAGTCGTCACACAGGATGTCAAATGTGGTCACGATGACGTGCTGATAGGCGTGTAAGTCGGTTGTTCTGCTTTTTAGGTACTAATTTACGAGAAGACCTGATTTCTGACCATCATTAATACATTTTCGCAAAAAATCGGTCGTGATGCCAGTGAGGCAAAACGTGAAAATTGCACAAACAATATTCGCTCTCTGCTTCGTTCATCTATAATTTAAATTCGCACAAACACGGATTCATTTGTATGCTGTCATGTGTTATTCTTTGTAGGTTGTCGTTCACAAAATATGTTGGAAATATGATTGGGACATAATGGAATATCCCAATCATAATGGAATGTACCAATACAAAATGATTGGGACATGCTTTGTCTTAACAACTCTACTGTACGTCTTTGTGGACATTTATTACTGAAGTTTAATCGGGACGTGTTATGCTTTCAATCTCGTCAGAACTCATGACACAAATAATAAAATCACGCATTCCCTTGCTAAAAAAAAAAAATTGTATAATAAAAGATTTCTTTTTCTCCAAAATATATATTTTCGGAGGCAAAACCACTAGCTTTCTTGTTTAGCGAATCGAATATTAGGGTCTTTTTTTCCCATAGAGAGCTATGGAGCCGAGAGCAGTTCAAAAACCTAACTAAACCAAATGTTATCGCAATTATGTTTATACTTATGTAAAACGTCTATCAGCATAGCTGTGTGGGTTCAGTATTGGGAGAGTACAGGAAGCTCTAGAGAAAATGAACGGTGTTTTTAGGCCCAGGTAAACAAACTCTACATCGCAGAATGCTCAAACTCCATGAGAATGGGACACTAGCGGTTGAGATAGAACGCGAAAGTTCAGAGCATGATTTTACCTGGATCAAAATATAACTTAAAAAATCGCAATTTCTCTATGGACGTCGTCCACCTAACCTAAAATCATCAAAACAAGAAATGAGATTGTGGGCGCCTGTAATAATAAATTTCACTGCAAAAACTCTGTCAGCAAGGAAGTTAACCCTATACTATTTCTTGCTGATAAGAGTTTTTCACTAATATGAATCCTACAAGCGTCCACAATGTCAGTTATTAATTTTACGATATTAGACTTAGGTGGACATCGGCTTATCGACAACTTTAGTTTTTCTCAATTTTCATTTGATCCAGCGAACGTAACATGCTTTCAAACATTCGCGTTGTATCCCAATCGCTAGCGTTACAATATCCCGTTGTTTGAGCGTTCTCTGATGCATAGTTTATTTACCTGGGTCAAAAAGCAATGCTCTCTTTTATCGGGAATTTCCCATGTATGTGACAAGGGAATCATTATTTCACCTAAA
This sequence comes from Ixodes ricinus, assembly GCA_037355805.1. Classification (NCBI taxonomy): domain Eukaryota; kingdom Metazoa; phylum Arthropoda; class Arachnida; order Ixodida; family Ixodidae; genus Ixodes; species Ixodes ricinus. The sequence continues at coordinate 63,032 of JAZHYW010043869.1, read as the reverse complement.
ATTGAAAATGTTTTAATAGTCACGTTTCTTTTTCAACTAGCAAATTCAAGCATTCTCTCCTCCTGGATTTACACAATTATGGCAGCACGTTGTGGCGTAGCTGAGGCTATGGCTACGGACACATTTATTGACGTGGTTTCTTATGTTTTGTGTGTCCTTGATTCTTTGGCGCATCCCCAGAGAGGGGATTGGTCAAACAAGTTGAGTAATAATAAACGTGAATGTCACTTGATGACTTACTAGGTTGTTGTTTTAGGAAGCACTTTCCTCCTTCCTTGATATAGAATAAAGTGTAGTACATGTAAATCTTGGCGTCCCTGAACTAAAGTTGTGTACTCAATTTGTTTTGTTACCTGAGGTTGTATCTTTTTTTCCCTTTTACTTTGTGTTTTTTTGTGAGTTGCCACTGCTGCTGATTGTAGGGGGGGGGGGGCGAAAACTCGTCGAGCTGCATTTATGCAGCTTTTTCCTCGGTCTCCTTCCATCATGGATGTGATGGAAAAATAAAAATGTTTATTGCCATTAAATATTGTAACAAAATCTTTGGTGAAGTTGATGTAAGAAACAACGCGTACAAGTACCCTTATTCACTTCAGCACCTTTCTCGAAAAAAAAAATACATGTCCCTTGAAAAGTTCAGAAAAGAAGGTACTCCTTATCATCTACGTTGCTGCTTCGGAATATAATGTGATGTATACCGCAACTTTGCGATGTGTTTTGGACAATAAATCTCGTCAGGAAGGTATTTTCTAACCAACGCGATCGTACTCGTACCACGCTCACTGTTGTACAGAACTCCGATGTTTCTAACATCGCTATGTTGTTGTAGAAGAAGCACCACCCCATATTTAGAAAGGAACCTTTATATATATATATATATATATATAAGGTATGTTCATGTTCGTGTTCGTGTTTTCAAACTTCGACTTTGGGAATATTTCCATCGATGTGGCATTTTGTATTACGTAGTTTAAGAAATAGTACAGTTTTTGTTACATATACACGGGCCTTCCGAAAACAACAACAGCAAAAAAAAAAGAACAAGACAGGTTTTGTCTGTTCAGCGAGTTCCAAAATGTACGGAGCCACTTATTTCTTTATACTACATTTTCTATTCGTAAGTTCAATTAATTGCACTGTCATCATATATATAATATCTACGCTCCACGATGACTCATGGTTGGGTTGTGGGCTCGGAGAAGCTCCAACGATTTCAATATCCCAAAAAACTAGCAACAGCGCTTGTCTCTTTGTGGTATTCGCAAAATAAAGATCGAATGGGGCGTACCTAAGGTTGCGAGCACCTAATAAATATTATTTAAATGTGTTTTCGACGGTCAACACGTGTTTTAGGGTATATTTCGCCGTCCTCGACGCGCGCCTTGACTTATATTATACCAATGTTTACGCCCCGTCCGAGGTAAGTACAATAGTTTTCAAGATACTCATCGCGAAATAGACTCGTCTAACTGATGCGCAAGGAGTTTTGAGAGGAATGTCTCGTATTTCAGTGCACTTGTCATCAGGGTTGGTAGAGCAACGACGTAGCAATCGCGACGCGAGCGCCGACTGCGCCTCAGTGGGGCTGACCACGTTCGCTCTGCTAAAATGTGAGCGTGGGACTCTCGAGCAGCGTTAGATTGCTGATGATGCAGGACGCTGCTTTGGCGTCGAGAATCCTTTGTCCTGCGAACGCCTGCGAGAACGTTCCAGTGCTCGGCGCACCCTACGCACCAACGCCTGTCAGCAAACGCCCGGTCAGCATAGCAACTTTTTTAGAGCCTGTTGACAGTCTGCGATCGCCGAAGGTTCATCGTTTCGACTTGAAGGCAAGCATTTTATGAACCACCGCGAACATGAGCCCCCGCGACGATGAACTGCCGGTGCTCGCAGACGGAAGGTTGCGATGCTGCGCGAACGGGCGCTGAAAAATGCTGCGTAGGGTACGCCGTGCATTGGAACGGCTTCGCAGCCTTTCGGTTGGCAAAGCATTCGTGACGACGAAGTAGAATCTTTTTGGCCGCGTCGACGCAGAAAAAAATGCATAAAAACGGCAACAAACATGGCAGGGACATGAACAGAGTACAAGACGTTTACGCTACGATATACATATACTTAAAACAATAAATATACACTGGAGGAAATATAAATATATAAATATAGCTTAAAAACGGAATATTATGATGACGTCAACGCAGAGGTAAGGCACTGAGAAGAAACCGTAGCGGCAAAACTGCAGTAGGTATATAGGCAGCTTAAAACGCTTTTGTGATACCGGGTCTATATCACCGGTGACATAGGCCACATTAAGCTGGCTAAAATAAATTCTCGCTCCGAGCGAGCGCATAACTGACTCTCTACCACTTTCATACATCTGCACTGCTAAGAATAATATCGAGGGTTTATAGCCCAAGCGACTTAAAACAACATTGAGCCGGCCAAATAAATTTGAACAGGCACGAGTTTATAGCTTGAGAAGCCTGCTTCCCTCTATAGCCTAATCAAGCACATTGAAAGGTCTATATTTTTGGTGACATATAAGCACAATTCAGTTGGCTAAAGAAAATTGAATGGTCGCGAGTCTAGATTTAGCGACATAGGCCACTCTATAGCCGGCTAAAGTACGTTGAATAGTCGCGGATCTATATCATTCAAGACATGCATTTTTCTATATCTAGTCGCGAGTGCGTGGCTTACTAGATACATTTTAGTCTACATCCGGCCATAGCAATCTGAATGATCGAAATTCTATAGCTTTGAAGACATTATTTTGTATGTGGCTATAGCTTCTTTTATGGATTCTTATGGCTGACCATAGAGTGTCATGTACGTTGACAGCTCGCCATAGGGTTTTCATGAACGTCCTTAGACCATTTTCGTATGGGCTTGGACTGTGGAGGCTACAAATGACCCAGAAAGTTTGAATTGTAACCTTTATTCAGACAGCGAAGCGTTGTTAGGCACTTTTCTAAGCAACAGTTTACGCTGCTGAACTTTGGGTTCTTGCCTCAGGCAGAAGCAGCGCTAACGGGAGTATTGAAAATTACCTCCCTTAACCCCTTCGTGACGATACATTTTGATGTGGAGGTGCAATGACAGTTACCAGATCTATGTTTACGTTTCAAGGGTTTTAAACTCAATGGTGATACATTTTTGTACGAAGTTTTAAATATAACTTAGTTATTTTAGTTAAATCGCTGTGTTACTTGATGGGTGCTAGACTTAGCGTTTTGGACTGTAAGGAGTATATGAACTTAATTAATTATCTAACTAACGCCTTACTGATAGTTGCTTTTTTTAATGTTTGAGGTTTCGTAGCAACCGCATTATGTTTGATTTAGGTGATACCTTCGTTTTCACCCCATACTGTTACGCTTTTTATTTTAATTAATGAAATGATTAATTGCTGGTGGAATCAACGATAACGGAGGCTATATGTGAGCTAGTATTCTCAAACATTCATCAGGCAGATAGGTTTCCTGATACTTTTACAATAAACCAAGAGGTACAGAGGTGCTAGGACAAAGGTGCAGGAAATATGTGAATCTGGACTGCAATTAAAAAACTAATTTTGTTTGTTGTCATGAGGATCATATAATAATTTGGACTCCAGTGTGACAAACGCGTGCTCCTCGTACAAAGTTACGATATCGTGGCGTTACTGACTAGGTACGTTGATATCATTATAATCGTTAAATAAGCGCAAACAGAAAACGTTCTCGCGAGGAAGCTCTTTCTTTCCAGAATGTATGCGACTAACATTTAAAGACGTAAACCTGAGGTAAATCTGGCAAAAACGTAAAGGCAAAGAACACCTGGCGTAAGGTCAGAATTATCTATGTTATAAAAAATATTCGTTTCTTTATATCTCTTTCTCTGATATAAAATAAACTGAATTCCCCGTGTCAGAACAAGAAAGACTGCGTCGCTTCCTCTTTTTGCTGTCATGAGTACGTGGTGAAAATGTTATACAATGCAACCAGGTTGAGAAAATTCTCTACATTGCAACTGTGCCTCATGTACCGTAAATTCGTCTGTAGTTTACAAAATACATCAAAATCATTCAAGCCCAATTAATCTCTGAGCGCATGTGTTCGGGCTCACACGTGTACGTGTCATTAATATAGGGGCCGTGAAACGAATTTTGGGCTGGGATAAATTATATTAGATTAGAATTTTACTGATAGCAAATTGTTTAGTGGGCCAAAAGAAAGAAGGTAGAAAGTCAAAAGCCTGACTTCTGTCACGAAAATTTGAAAACACAGCGGACTATCTCATACCTCATTTCCTTCGAAAGCGCTCTGCCTTTTCACAGTGATATATTCGCGGTAACCAAAGCGCGTCACGCGGCCCAAACGCACGTCATACGACACCGGACCTCACTTATTCCCTTCACCCTTAAGTTGACAGTGCGGTGGAAGCTATGCGCTTGCTGGACCAGTCAGCCGCCTCGCTTTCATCACCTGACCTTATTTTCTGCGGGTGGGTATGCTCGAGGAAGCGTGATCACGTAGCAAAAGTGTGGCTGGTCCAACGAGCACATAGCTTCTACACCAATGTCAGCTTAGGGGTGAACAGGGTGGGGAAAGCAACTCCTTTCCGAGTTTTGGTTTATGTGGTAAACTTTTAGGGAGAGAATGGCGTTGTCCGGGTACAAAAACGGCGTCTGATCAAGATGGGAGTCCCTCGTTTCCGTCTTCTTGAACTGTTTGGTACAATGAGCGATTTGTGATTTGTAAAGGGAGCTAAGGAGGAAGAAGTTGAAAAATCATTTAATGGCCCCCTTAACCCTAGCGTATCCAGATTTTATTCTTCGTTTCTGCTTTCGATTTTACTTAAGATATTTTCATACTCGTTGTACTTTTTTTTTTTTCGGACGTCAGATTATTGCCGTTCTTTCGCATAAAAACCGATTCCCCCAACTTTTTGTAGAGTACCTCTTCTTTATTTCTCCTTTGAAGGTATGCATGCCGCAACAAGTACTATTGGATTAAACAGAAATTGGTTCATGAGGAATTTCTCTCTTCCTGAGGCCTCTGCAGAAGGTCTTCATCACGGTAAGGGTTTGCTTTAACAGTTTGTAGTCCAAAAAATGCACCAGTGCTCTGACTCCGAGTCGATAAATTTAGAACCCCTAAATAAACTACGCTTAGAGAATCGACACTCCACTCCCCGATTCATTTGGTGTGCCCCGCCGCCTTTGTGTGTAAGTGGAAATCGGTTGCAATTGGCGACAGTTACCATTTGAAAATGAGACTCTCTGTATGCATTGTCAAAAGACCCAAATATTGTTTTCCTTCTTTTCTTCGTCGCGGAATATTTAAACATGTGTGGAGGACAAGAAAGCTTTTTCTGCGATTTCAGACAAAGCTCCAGACTTATGGCAACCATGATTTTAAGCAGCAAGAAAACTAAAGTGGCGTAACTCTGAAGCTTGGCCTGTTTAGTCGTTCTGACTATATTGCTGAAGGCTAGAACTCAACGCGTTCTATTAGATTTACGACGTTTACAGAGCCGTACATCGTCTCTACTACGGGGCCTTCAAGTCCCGTCCGGCGGCGTTCCAAGCCAGCATTTATAGTGCCGTCAGATGTTTGTGGAGGATCTGTAGAGGGGTTATTTGCCATCAAGTCCCACGAAGCACACTCTGCCACCTGCGTAGGGAAACTTCTTGCAATGACTGAAAGTTTGCCGAAGTTCCACGCTCTAAAATGCAGAAATTAAGCACTGGTACTGTTGTGCTCTAACGGCGCTTGGGATCCGGGGGAAGGGGAAAGGGGGGGGGATAGAGGAGTGCCACCGGACGGCGCTCAAACTCTTGAAGAACAATAAAGAAAGCGTTGAGGACATCAACATCGCTTGTGCGCTGACAAAAAATGCGTTTAATATGATTAAAGTTGTTTAAAATACTGACAGATAAATTAGGATTGATTCCAAAATATTTACATGAAGCGTCCATATGGACCGGCACAATTGTTGAAACACAGAATCTTTTTTTTTTTAATAGATGGGAGAGGTATTTCTGTATAATATATTTTCTGATAAAATTTCTTAGCAATATTTACGTTGTTAGACGCAGTTTAGGGGAGGGAAGAGCCTTGCTGTAGGCCTCACCCACAAAGAAAGATGCTTAGCTAACAAACCACCGATTGGTGGCCCTCATTGATTGGGAAGATGATGGACATGTGAAATGCTCGTTGTAAAATTGTTTCCCTCTTCGGTAATATTATTTTTATCAAGAATAACCTTATGTTTGAAAAAAAATTAAGAACAAAATCATTCTTTAAAAAAAAATTCCGAAATTGCCTTTGCCGTTTTGGTTACTATGGATAACAAAAACGTCTGCCTGCTTCTTCGGCGTGTTCAACAAGTTTAGTTTGCTGAGCTCGACTTTTTTTTCCATGAGTGCGAATATTTTTGCGTTTACCGAGGTGCTTAGAAGCAAATCTACAAAACCGACAAAGTTGTCAGCAAAGAACTTTTGCAAGAACGGGCGCCTAAAAGAGCTGTGCGGGTGCTTTTCTCCGTAGCGGGACTGGCCTGAGCTTTGCGACACACGTCGACCTTTTTGCTTCATCAGGCTTTATTTGTTCGTTTGCGCGTGTTTTTACGGAATAAAGATGTGGGCTCACGTAAAAATGGCCCCGCCACTTCGAGAATGGTGCAACCGTTGTGATCGCGACCGTGCTTTCGATACCGAAAAGATATTTACACAAGTAAGAATCGGCGAGCCGTCTGGCTGGCGGCCATTGGGGTTCGCCTTGCAACCAGTTTGTCCGGGCGTGTTCCCGTAATTTTACTTTGAAAGTAAATTGGTGGCTCTCAAGTTTTGCAGCGCGCCGGATGTGCCAAAGCGAACATGTTTAGGTGGCGTTTTAGTTGGGCGTTATGACGCCTACCCACCTTGCTCGCGGACGCCATGCAAAACAAAAACAAGAACAAGAACAGAAAAGCTGGAATTGTTTCACATTTCTATTGTTGATTTTTTGTTCCTCTTGATCGCTTTTCACAGCCCGTCCACAGACCTGATAGACGCTTGTAACGGACTGTGGCTTGTGCACAATGAAACGCTAGAACGCCACGTTCATGGTTGCGTCATGGGAGCGTTGCAGACGCTTTTAGACGGGGGTGGAATAGCAGACAGACGCAGGCGATAACGGACTCCGACGCGCCTCTTTCATGGTCGCGTCTTACGGGCATTGCAGACGACTATACGCGATGGTGGAATAGCAGCAAATGCCGGAGGCTGCCGCGCGTCTGCTCGCACGACTAGCAGGCGGTGTCAGTCGCCAGACTAGAAGCACCGAAAGTCGCAACAGGGAGATAAGCCTGCGAGCGTTTTCGGCCGAGTAGCCAAGCCAATTCAGTAGTAATGGGCGGGGCCCATGATATGTGGGTGTGGCTAAAAGCGGGTCGTGTCCTCAACCTAAATTGTGTCTAACGGCTTTAGTATAGCTGAAAATTATTTTTTCAGCGGAAAACTTAATATCAAGATACATGTCCCAATTAAAACCCTTAAAAAAACTCTTATTTTTATTATTTTTGTGTTCCTTTAAAGGGGCCCTGCAATCATATTTCAGCGTGTACCTTTTTTGCGGATTCCACGTCTCTTGGGGTTCGGGCGAGCCAGCGGGCACGGAGAGAGTAACTAAATATCAGTGCGTCATATTTTAACCGGATGATGCGGAAACCTCCTCCACCGACGAGGGCGACCCGCGGTACCGAAAGCGCGCAAAATGTGACCGTCTTTGGTCCTGGGCTTACTACTGGTCAGAACCGCTAAAAGGTTCTTTTTAGTCAAAATACATAATATTGGTGGCGCGAACCGTTTCAGTTCTTTATAAAAGTAGTTTTTGTTCAGTATTTTAGATCAGAAAAGAAACGAATGCAGTTTATAAAGTACGGAAACAAGAAATGACCCGTCGACATACCCGCCACCAAGCGGTGGAAGAGGCGGCGCCTACTAGAAAGGAGTAGTGGGATCAGGCGCCGACACGGAAAGGTCCCGGATGTACGCGGCGGCGCGGCGGTCGTATGGAGAGGAGGATCCGACCGGCTCCGAGCGTTCTGAAGGCCTTCGGCGAGAATCTTTGTCTTGCGGTTTGGCCGTTTCGCGGTATGGCAGCGCGAAGTGGCTCCCATTCTGAACTGAACTTTATCCCGTGTTTGCTGTCGTTTGTGGCCAATGAAGTGTCATGCCGAATTAGTGTTTAATTGCGCAGCAAATGCAATGAGAGCCGCTTTGGCTGCCCGCTACATACAGCCTATCCAGAACATGCTTTAGTGGCGCCCTCTCGCGCCGTCGACACAGAGTGCGGCAGCCGCGAGCGCTCGATGAGCTCACTACTCCTACTCTAGTTCACGGCCACTCAAGCAACCAAGGACGTCATGAGGGAGGTTATTTTTTGCTTGTTTTCGTGATTTTAATTTGCCTATAACTTTTAAAATAAAGTGAAATACGAGAAAAGAAAAGTTTCACTAAGTTACTACGTTCAGAGCGCTAAGGTTCGGTGCAACTTAAAAACCAGAAAAAATTCCTTGCAGGGCCCCTTTAGGTAAATGCCCTGGAAAATTTCCTGTAAAAACATGCACTAACATAGTGAGCGTAGCCGGATCGTTCTGGTATGAAGACTTCCGACTTCCAAAGTATTGTCGACTCGCAACGGTATGTTTGTATGAGTTGCGACAAGTCGGTTGCAACAGACTTACCACTACCACAGCCATGCTGTTATAGAGACGTGCGCTTTCTAAGAACAAAACAAAAGTATTACCAGCAAAGGTAAGTGTCATTTGTCAAACAACATAAAGGAAAAAAACGCCAAAAGATTGTAACATCGATGTTGTTCACACCTTTGAGATCCGGGATGTTTTCATATATTTATTGTGATATAAAACCTCAGGAGAAGCTTAGCGCAATGGCCAATGCGTCGTGGGGCAAGGACGTTAGATGAAGCTTTGTTTCTGTAAATTTTAGTCAACAAAACGCGTGTTGAGGAAATCTTTTATTTCTGCTTGACGTCAAAGATTTATTCCTTCATAGTGAGTGGCGTCTTGACGCCATCTCCAATTTCCCTGCGGGAATTCGCACAAACGCTCCCTGCAGCCGTAGCGCTGTAAAATGCTGCAGTAGACATGCTGTTCCCCCAAAATGCTGTTCCCCCAAAAAAGCGTCCATGATAACGAGTCAAAATGGATGTATTTACCCAGTCCTTTTCCGAAACTGTTGTCTGTATAACAGGGTGTCTACATTTAACGTGTCAGTAGTAACGATGCATTAGTATAGAACTGTCTTTCGTAGTGTTAACGTTTAAGCAAAGCCCCTTCCAAGTTTTAAGAAACGTTTCACTTTTCTCAATTAGTGATGTTGATGTGTATATTTGGTGTGTTGGAGCCGTAGCTGAACACTAATAGGTAAATATATTTTAGAAGTGCACACTGTCCAACTCTATGCTCGAAGATGACCCTGATTGGGATCTCATGTAAAAAAGATTTTCACCGCTCCGGAATCATGTTACGAGATCAAGGAAACTTTTACTCCCTACCGGGTGCTTCATGCAAGATGCCGTTTTTTCTTGCTTTGTGATCAAACTATGAGAGCAAAAAAAAAAAAAAAAGTAATCACGAAGCGCTATTTACGGTGCTATTTTGGCATTTTCGTTTTCTCTGTAGCCAGTTCACCTGGTGGATCAAGAGTTGTATAAAAAATATGGACGACTATTTGGGTAAGCATAATCAATCATTCATGCATCGCAGTGACATGAGGTGCGCGTGTGAATTCACGAACTCTTACCTTTTTCAGCTCTTTTGTGGCAGGAAAGCCTGTGCTATATGTAGCAGAGCCAGACCTAGTCAAGCTGGTCTTGGTGCGAGATTTCACCGTTTTGTCCGACAGAATGGTAAGAAATCAATATAAAATGTAGGACTGTTCTCACTAATTACGTACAAAAAAGTCACATTTGGGTTAGTCAAGAGTGTGAATAACCAAGGGCCGACCCTAACTAGCCTGCTTTCTGAGCCATTAGGTGGCTAATATTTTATAAAAAAGGGTCAGTTTCCAGGTTACTGCATAAAAAACAAACCAGGTTACCTTAGTTATTTTTGTAAGGCTACAGTACGTTGCTGGTTAAGGAAAGCGCGACCACGTCCTCCCACAAGATCCTCCACTCCTACTTTAGCAGGACGAATGCTGCAGCAGATGAGTGGAGAGAAGGAAAACACCAATAATGTGCAAGCAGAACGTTTTATTTTTTTAGCGGACCTCTTTTGTTTCACTCAACACGCCACAACCGACAGCCAGCAGTCATTAATCTCTAAACGAATGTGCTAATAAAAACGAGAAACGGCATTCTTTAACCCCTTTAACCAAGAATTAATACAAGAAAGATTATAAAGCCCTAAAATGTATATCTATGTACAACACCAAGCACATAGCCTAGTAAGGAATCTGTGTTTCCGAGTACGTCCAACACGTATACATGAACATAACTTCGGTCACAGTGCAGTCTAACTTGTTTGCTCCAGGTGCAGCTATTAATAGTAATAATATAATAGTACGGAAGAAAGCTGTTCATAGACAGCTTGACGATCCCTCGACCCCCTTATCAATGACAGAAAGGGTTGTGTTTAAAAAAGTGAAAAAGACATACGCTGCAAACAGCATAAAGACACACTATCGGCATATTATGAATTCTCAGCCAAAATCACAAAGGACAGAAACTGCCTCTATTGTTCTAAAAACATACGACACACTTCAGGAAATTAAATTGTTTATAAATACTTATTGTTTTGCATTAAAGATAATTTAAAAGGTTTGGAAGCCTAAACGTTAGCGTATTTGATATCCGCAGTAATGTCTTCATCTAGGAAGTTGCATGTTAGACGACAGAATACGCTGTTTCAAATCATGTATGAAGCCGCAAGAGTGTATAGCATTTTTTCGTCATCGAAGAAATACCAGTAAAATGGACGAGGCACTTTGGAGTCGTCCGGTCATCGAGGGCAAGCACTAACTGCGATTGAATGCTTTACTCGCTTACAGACCCATTAACCCGATACGCCATTCAGTCTTCCTCGTGGTGCGAAAGGATTCCAAAGCTACGCGAGTTATTTACACCTATCCGGTGTGTTTCACGTGACTTCGAGGAGGATCCTCGTTTAGACAAACCAAAGTCATGTGACACTTAGCACGCACACAACTGGTAGTTTTGTCATTGAGTCCAAAAGAAGAGTGAACACTGCATACAGTCGCTGAGAGCTTAAGGACAGCAGGGCGTGGCACATTTTGTTCACGCCTCTTGCTACGTGATTGGGTATTCGGCAATCTCGTCGGCTAATGCAGATATCTCATTGGTTCAGGAGCAACACTATTACGCACGCGCGGGTCTCTCCAAGCTGTGCGGTTCTGACACTCTTAGGGGGAGTTTTCGCAGGTCGTTTCTTACGTCCCGCAACGCTTTCGGCAACCCGCTACGAGATCCGCGGAACTCTCTAGTCAAGGATAGCGGCGCGCACGCGCATTAGCGGCGTCTTCGTTGCGGAGAGCGTAGCGTAGTCTGGGAAAAATCGTCTATGAAAACTGCCTAACGACTGTCTACTCCGTTTTGTCTCAAGTACCAGCGGGGCCCTAAAGCTAGTTACGTTACACAACAAACAAAAACGCACAGTCTAAAAACTCGATGTCAGATGTCAGGGCGCATTCTTCGCGCTTCGTTGGAGCAGATGGTGCTGACCCCGCACCGTAAACACGCAAAAACAATGTGGTCTATACTTCATTTCAGCTTGCGTCCCGATGCAGTTTACGCTAAGTAAGCTAATGGGACCCATCAAGCAGCGCCAGAAGCGCAAGACACGTGGCCTTTTCTTGTGATATGTTCAGCGGTTGCTGTAAAACCCTCAATTTTCGGGAATTTCGCGGATTGAAAAAATCGCGAAATTTAAGGGCACACGAAAATTTCGGTTCTTAAAAGTTTTAATGCAAGCATCTGGGATTCGCGAAAGTTAGTGGCCGCGATTATGCATCCTCTGTGGCCGATTTCTGGAAAAATAGGGGACGCGAAAATATATAGGGCTGTAGAGTATAGAGCACGTGCACAAACATGAAGAACACCATGATTTTTTGGTTTTTGACGCTGTCCGATTGGTACCATCAGTTCGTAGAGTCAAATGCGTCTGGATTAATGGTGAATCGTAGTTTCTAGCGCTTTCGCAGAAGCTAGATCGGCCCCATTTTCTTGTAGCGTTCCTAGCGCTCACACTTAATAAAGAAAAAAACGTAATACCTATCTACCTATCCATACTATATACAGAAGAAAACGCACTTGAGACGGTTGGTGGAGTCTTTAAAACATAATATTCGTAAAGGTGGTCGACGCTTCGGCCTGAGTCAGACCTTTCTCGAAAAATGTCTGGCTCAGGCCGAAACGTCCACCAGCTTTACGAGCGAATCTCTTATTGATTGGCGCCATCAAATCGTAGCTTTGCCTACGGACCAACTTAAAGGTAGGCTGAACCGCAATTTGGATTTCACAAAATAAGGTCCCGGAAGCGTCGAAGTGGACGATACGAACTCCAAAACACACCTCATACATCAATATCTCAAACGGGCGGCCATATTTTTTTTTGAAAAGAGAGAAGGGCCCGATCACACGAGGACTATGACGTCACGATGCTCCTGGAACAAGTGAGAAGAAAGGGAACCGGCCTTGCTCCTTTCCTCCTCACATCGGTTCACCTGTTCGAGGGAACAAAGTGAGGGTAAGATTCAATGAGAATCGTGACGTGAATGTCTCGTCGGCCTCGTGCGGCCGTGTTACAATCACGCACTTCTTTTCCACACAATACGGCCAACCGTTAGGGGCATCGCTGTATGAGCGATGTCTCGATGTTTTTGAGCGTCACGCTTATCACTACAGCCTTGTTTCATGAGCTCAGGATTTTGGTTCAACATCCCTTTAATGGATCACACCGGCGTTTCCTTCATTTCGTTCCCGATTTGCCTGAATTTTTGCTGAACAGACCGCAAAGATTGCTAAAATAGCAACTAAAACATTGGGCCGAAACGTTTTTTTTGTCGCAGAGGTGTTAAGTTTACAGTATTGGTCCTCACCGTGTTTTTTTTTTTTTTCAAAGTGAAAGTCTCTACTGGCAACAATAAAAACGACACTTTGGCGGAAGGCAGGGGTTCAATCTTTTTACTGTAGACCTTGTTCCCAGCTCATTACAAGCAGTTTTACGCTGTCAGAGGAATGCTTTGGAAGGTCCCCTCAGCATCAGCGCAGCAGCACAAATTTTCGGCACCGACCATTTTTAGACTGCCCGTTCAAAATGCACACCTGCTCTCCCCTGACGTCACGGGTCTAAAGAGCGCGGGTATATTTGAATGTTAGGTTATGGCATCATTTTTCACTTTCTAATTTCGCAATTAGTATTTTGAATTTATCGATATTTAATAGCTCGGGACTCGCAACGCCAAGCATTTCTTCAAATCTCAGTGTCCGTGGTTGTCGGCCGTGTTCGCGCGTATAAATTACACTCGGGTGAGCAACTTACTTCTGTTTTTATTTTTTTCCAGACGCTGAAATTGGGTGATCCCGTTCTGGATAACATGATGACGTCGGCAAGTCTGGATCGGTGGAGGGTAATACGCGCCGTTGCAAGCCCCGCGTTTTCCGTGAGCAAAACAAGAAAGGCACGTTTTTCGCGGATTTAGGCGATCTCATTTGTGAACCTGCTTAATTAGTGAGCAGTACTGATTTTAAGTTGTTTTTTTTGTCGCAGTTGAACGACATCATCGCTGAATGCGCCCGAACTACCTCTGAACATCTCAGGACTTGTGAGCGCGATTTAGAAGTAAAGGCGTAAGTGGAGGAGTCTATTGCAGTTTTTTTAAGAATGAGTAAACGTTTCGCGATTAATTTTAAGAATCTGAGAATAGCACTGCTATCCATCAGGGGCTTAGTTTTTTTTTAAATGTATCATGGAAGGAATAGAAGCACTTATATATAGGGCGTTTCTTCTTTATTCCGTACATATATATTTATACAAAAAGCTGTAAATTGTTTACTAATGAGGATGGGCAGGTGAATTATATAGGGGGACTATTGCCACTATTAGTCGAATAATGAACACAACTTATCTTATAACATTTGGTTTGTGAAAGAAGGCTATGCTATAAATTAAAATCTTATAGGGCTCACAACCTAGTTTTAGCAAACCGTCATACAATCACCGTACGCAGTAAAAAAAAAAAAGCGACTCATGTTGTGTTTTGGTTTATGGCCGTGTTTGTGCGTCCTGTGGTCTTCGATTTTGCTCCCTTCTTTGGCGAAGCGAAGTATAGTTATTAGAAAGTATTGATAAATCGCCGCATGCGAAATGTCTTACTACATTTTCTATCTATTCCTTCTTTCAGATTTTTCGCAAACTTTAGCCTCGACGTCATTGCAAGGTGCTCATTTGGCATTAAACTGGAGCCGCATTCTGATGTCACCAACAAGTTTGTCATGGAAGCGAAGCACGCATTTTCTCGAAACTTGACACTTCCTCTTGTCGCCATACGTAAGGTCCCACGTATAAGAATATTCACCCGTATTTAGGCCGGCTCAAGTTTTCAAAATAATCGAGTTGTTTATATTTTCGTTTTCAGACTTCTTCCCGGGTTTGATACAGTGGCTAAACGTTAAGCTTCTAAACTTTGACATATTTCGTTGTTTTAAGGACCTTGCTACCGACGCTATACACGAGCGAAACATGGGAGGTCATGTAAGTAACATTGACAACGCTGCAACCTATTTTTTACTGCATACTATGGGCAGAGATGCAGATCGTATCTACGCAAGTTTTCAATATCTGGAGAGCCGATATTAAAAAAGCGGTGCCACGGCTTCGGCACTTGGAGCATATACCGCGATATCGCTTTTAAATAATCATCTTCATTTATAACTGAAGGCCCGTTGGATGGTAAATACGGGTAGATGTCCCCGCCGGTTAAAATAGCCGAAATAGGGATCTCGAGGTCGTGTGACCAGCAATGTGGCATGAAAAGACTATGGGCACGTAGCTTTCCAGGCAAATGGCTGCAGTAAGTCCGTCCTCGCTTCAATAATTCAAGTTCGATATTGCACCCAGAAAGAGCGCAAACGGGCTTGAAACGTAAGTGAAATAAATCGATCTCGTGTATTTTAAGGGGTATTCACGCCGGTGAGAAATCCCTTCCTTTGCTCCCCGAGATGCATATCACGTGGTAACAACATCACATTGCGCGTCGCGGCTCTGACGTGGACATCCCAGGGGTAAGACGGAGCTTTTGCTCGGGCTACACAAACAATCCCCGCCTAGGCGTGGGACCTCTTCCCAATCTGCGGTATTTTGTTCCTGTGTCTGGAAACTTTACAAATTCTTCTCAGCGGGTTATCGGCGGTGGCAGCGGGACCGCCTATCTTGCTGTGGATTGCGGTGTTGCGCATGTCGTCCTCAAGCCTTCGATATTCATCAGTGCCGTGCTGAAGGCGCTCCTTATAAAACTTGTTTTAGATTCCCCGTTCTTTGTGTTGCGTCCGCCCATTCAAAGAGCATCATTGTTTGTAGCAGGAAGCAATTGTCGTCTTCGAAATCCAACAGCGCTGCTTCCCTAAAGGCGTATTGCAGTTTTGTGCACTCCTCCACTTTTTTGCTTTCGTCAGCGCGGACCGAGCCCTCTTGCAGAGAATGCAACCGCTATATGATTTCGATAACATTGACGTCCCTCGCCGTTCCGCGCCGTTTGTGTGAATGCTGGAGTCGGGGATGGACTTCCGTTGGTTCTGCCGATCACTGACGTCACGCACATCCCTCACGGAAGCAACCCGCCGTGAATACCTCTTTGTTGAGTGACATGTAGACTTAATACCGAGGAAGTTCGTATTAAGCTAAATTTAAAATTAATAACGACACGCCATTCTTGAAGAAGTTGAGCGGAATCGGCTGGAACGCTAGGTATACTTTGCTTGTACGGAACCGCTCATGTGACTTCAAAGCCACAATCAGTAGCAAACTGGCCCAAGATACGCTCCTTAGGTTTTCTTTCCAGGTGATGTCAGTCGCAGAACATAGATGAGAAAACGAGCAGGATATATATCTTGGTCCACCCAGAATGGTTGGCAGGTTTAACGCCCTCACCTTGCCAGCAGAACAAGTGGCCACGTAATCTCTTTGAAGGGATACTGAGAGGGCATTAATGCTCGCCGAGGTATTTATTATTAGAACATAAGCTAAAAGAGCCCAACTACACAAAATACAATTAGCCGCTCGAAATTTTTTTCTCTCCTCCCTAGAACAGCCGGTCGAGAATTTTTGGGTTTCAGTCGCGCTCACTCTCTTTTCCATAGTCACGTGGCGTTCAAAATATATGTACCAAATACATTCAAAGTCGTAGGGCATCTAAGTCACCCATTCAATTTTGAAAATTGATAATTTAATAAACCCCATTTTTGTGGTCACCTAGAAGCTGCAAATACGTTTATCGAAGAAAAAATGTTGCACAGATCACAAAAAATACATGTACACGTCTTTATTAATTTGGCGGCCTACTGCGGGCTGAGACGACGCGACGGCGGCGCACGACGGACCAACGTTGCGACGGACCTGGGGCCTCGACTTGGGAACTGTCGTTAGTTGTACCGTCCAACCGATTTTCAGCGCAGAACATCGAGCGTAAGTGATATAAGTGCTAAACAAGAGCACGACAAACTGTACACGCAACTTCCTCGTTGTCGTCGTCTGCTTCACACACCGGAGAAGCGGAGAAACGAAACGTGGTCGGATGTAGCCACGTGATTTCCGGCCATGAGCTTCTGTGCTCATGTTTCGGTTTCTGTTTAGAGCAGTCTAGCTTCTTTCGCTTTATTAAACATGTACGTAACTTTCTAGCAAAATATTTGTTAGGTATTATCCTGACACAATATTAAATCGCCTGGAAAAAAATCAAACAATAACGTTCTTTTTTGCGGGGCGTCAGTTTCTCTTTAACCAGGCGCTGGGCCTCGCAAAGTACAGTGCGCGTCCTGAGTTCCAGACACTGTTAGGGTTGGACTGTTCTTGGCACTGCAGTATATCGGGCCCGAGCCACTAGGCAAATTCTCGTCGAGACAAAGTTACAAGCACAAACTGAATGCTAAAGCAGTGCTCTGGTTCAATCCATGATTCATAATTGACTGACGTCTTCATGAGTAATACGTCAATAATGCGCCGCCCCTGACTACGTGACGAAGTTTCTTTAGAAAGAGAGAGAGTTGAAAGCAAAAGTCCGCTTTGATTCGTAATGTCATTCAACGACAAAAGCTCTTGTTCAGTCGCGTTGCGTGCGAGTATACTATGGTTCACACTATTCCAACCAAGCTCTTGTAAAATAACAAAAAAAATATTACAGTCCAATGTCGTTGCACGGCCCCTTTCACTTATAACCATTCTCAATAGCACTCTTTATAGGCCGTGCAATATCTCATAAGATGCTCGCAGAGCTATCAATCGCGAAAGCAGGTAGGCTTAACATAGCAATTTTTCGGAAGTCAAACTTGAAAAAATATTTCTTGAAGCCGAGCACATGCCCCATGGCTTCCAGAACGGTGAACGACGCACTTGAGATGGAGCATGCATTGTTTTTTATAGTTCTTGCGTAATAAAAAAAGCATTTTGCGCGAATAATATCATACACTTTGTTTACAATAATAACCGTGTGAAGAAACTAGCTAAGTTCCTTTGATGCGTTGTAACCTGATTATAGACACTTTCCATCATAGAATGTGAAACTATGATTTGCATAGTACATTTCTGTATTTAGGAATAAAGTAAATAAAATCTATGTCCAAATTCAGTTTTTATTTCTCGACTTCATTGAGACCGGATCACAAACTAAGGTCAGTCTTGAGCTTATAATGTATCTTTTCACAGAACAAGTCTGACGATCCTTTAAAACTTTTGATGGATGCGCGTGAGGAGCGGCATGAAACAAAAGAGCATCCAAACCCTCGTGACACTCCACAAAGCCCGGGTGAGAAGCTTTGTTGAGTGACTGTTCCTTTGCCTTTTTTGAAGACTGTTCCGGGGCCCTCAGTTTTTGCACTGCATACAATGCATAACCATGGATTTTTTTTCAGTACTGAGTGAGGTAGAGGTGCTGGCACAGTGCGTCCTGATGTTTCTCGCTGGTCAGGACAGCATGTCGTCTGTTATCGCTCACACTGTCTACCTGCTAGCCTTGCATCAAGACAAGCAAGCGAAACTTCGAGAGGAGGTTGACCACTGCTTCAACTCACACGTACGTCGCAATATTCCTGTAACATACTTCGGCTTGTCCATGTTGATATGAAATGTGACGAGTAGCACACCGATAAAAGGGATGGGATGGGGTGGGGGGGGGAGGGGGAATTAGACGTTTCCTGCAGAATGAAATATCGGGGTAATAGGCAGAACGCTACTGCGTCTCACCTGCGTCTGACTCCAGCGGACGCTAAAGGCGGGGCCACACTGCATATACTTCAAGCAAAAGACAGCATGCAAACAGATTCGAACGCAAGTCACTGCGACAGCCGTGCTTCGAAAGCCGCGTAGCAACAAGTTCAAGGAGAAACTTGGCATGCTGCATCCGAACCACGGATATCGCGGTGACAGATGTCTGGCAGACTGTCTCTTGTATAAGGCCCGTTCACACTCTTGCAACCGAGTACGACCGAGAGAGACCAGACCGGTTTTGAAGCCTCTTGCGACGTCTTAGGACCGGATGCGCTCCTGCGGAGCTGGTTCTAAGACGTCGTAAGAGGCCTAAAAACCGGTCTTGTCTCTCGGTCGGACTCGGTTGCAAGTGTGTGAACGGGCCTTAGCTCAAAAGGCCCATTCACACACGTGCAACTGAGTACAACCGAGAGAAACAAGACCGGTTTTAAGCCTCTTACGACGTATTAGGACCAGCTCCGCAGCAGCGCACCGGTCCTAAGACGTCGCAAGAGGCTTAAAAACCGGTCTGGACTCTCTCGGTTGTACTCGGTTGCACGTGTGCTGAACAGGCCTTAAGAAGTGTGACCCAGGCTTAAGTGTCATCCAAGTCAATCCAGCTTATTGTAAAGTCCGCCTGTCACTTTGCCCCTTCTTTAAGGTCATCTAACACTGTGTTTTGTGGATGACGGTAGTTCCCGTTACAAACTCCCATGGTTAGTAACTGTTCCGAACTCGCCCTTTACTAACTGCAGTTACTAATGTTATTTATATATGTGGAAAATAGCTACTATTTTAAAGTTATGAAGTATGACTACCCTTTTCCTAAGAGCGTAGATTTAACAAGGTCGGGATGTTAAATACCGATACCTCAATTCCGGCCTGACCAAAGCCAGACACAGTTCGAAATAAGTTCGCCCGAGCCCGACCAGAGACCGAACAGGGTGCTGATTTTTATGATTTCTTAATTGGCACTAAAAATAGCAAAATGAAATTAACTTAAAAAAATTGTGTTCATGACGCTGACTAACAAGAAGACGTCGTCTCTTTGTAGTTATGGTACAGGTGCTTCAATTCTGCTCCAGGTGTCTCGAATATTATCACGAATGACAATTAATGACCCTGTAAATAACGAAAGAAATTAAACGTGTAATGTGGCGAACTTGCGCCAAAACAAAAACCAAAGATAATAACGGAAGGTAACAGGACAGCTGTTGCGGGCGTCCGGTGCCGGCGTGAACGCAGGGTCAGGCACTGGAGAAAAACTGACATCGTACGACGCGACCCGGCTTTCTTCAGCTCTTTCCTAGAGCTTGGACCAATCTACCTCGTTCGTTCTCGAACTATACATTCTTAGCAAGAAGTAGCTTTACGGCTATCCAACGTTCTAGAATCTTCTACTTACATAAAGAAAAAAACAAGCGGTGACGGATCTTGAGTTCCGGCCATCCTCGTGAGAGCCAAGCACGCTGCCTACTTGGCTGGCTGCGGTCGCGGCATTACTCCTCCTTTAAAAGCGCATCGCCCCAATGCAATACCAAACAAAACAAGATAACGGTAAGCTAAAACGTCCTCTGGAACATGAAAAGTCCACAGTCCTATGCGAGCACGATGGAATCGGCGCTTGAGTCGAACGACGAGGAGTCATCTCGGGCCGTCGTTGGCGTCGTGAAGAGGTTTGCATTCTTCGGGAACCACTTGGTTGTTGAGCTCCCCGAGGCGACGAAGTAATTTGTACGGTCTGAAGTACCGTTTTAAACAGTTTCTCGCTGGGGCCGCGGCGACGAGTGGGTGTCCACACCCACACCCTGACTTCCGGCTGAAAGTGAACGTCCCGACGGTGAAGGTTGTAGCGTCCAGCGTCGAAACTTTGTTGGTCTTGAATCCGGAGTCGGGCGAACTGGGGGACTTCTTCGGCCCATTGAGTATCTACCTACGCGTCTTCGTTCCCATTGTCAGCTGTCTCGTGGGGCATTATCGGATCGAGCATGGTCGTTACCTTCCGTCCATGCACCAGCTGGCAAAGCGGCTTTTTGAGCTTTCCCTTTGGAACCTAGATCATTCTACCTTGTTCATTCGGGGGTATACATTTTGAACATGAACAAGCTACGCTGCTCTCCCACGTACTAGAATATTCTACTCACATCAACAAGTAGAAAGAAACGACAATCGGTGGTGGGATTCGAACCCCCCCTTCCCCGATGGAGCAAAGCTCGCTGCCTATTTGGCGAGCTGCGCACGCGGCATTATATGTATTTCTAAATTATATAAACTGCAAGTTTTAAATGGGATAGGCACATTGAATATATATTCTCTCCGTCTTGCTTTTGCGTTTGCGGTTTGCTTATGACGTAATTTTTGTTTTGTTTTACTCCTCGCCAAATTAAACACAAGCAGCCAGAAAACAGCGCGGACTGAAGTGGCGTCGCGGCTTACGGGAAACGGAACAAATGGTCCCGGAATAAATGGTCCGGAAACTTATGGTCCGAAGTACAAACAAAAACAAGTGGTACCAGATAAATATTGCCATTGTGGCTACTGCGTTTTCCGATAAATTCGATAAAATGCAATAAAACTCGCGAAATTTTGAGGCTACCGGTTGCACGAACTCGACCGGTTTTCATATCTTTCTGGGCAGCTCAGAAATGGATTGCGCTATGGAAACCTAATGCACCTATAAAGGCATCGAGCTCCGCTCGGTATGTGTGCCACCAGCACGCGTAATGACGAGATGGAAGTAATTCAAATTTCATGGCTTCGACAGGAGAGGCATTCACTTGATCGAGTAACGTTTTAGCGAATGCATTCATTTCACTGACTGACACTTTAGCGAATGTCGGCCGCCGCGAAGCGGCGTTTACGGGTGGGCCCACTGGGTTCACATTCTTGTAATGAGCCGCCGCAGACTGCCGCCACGAAGCGGCGTAAGCGCAGCGCGTGGGGGTTGGTTAACACGCGCACCATGTTTTTCGCTAAAACGTCGATTCACTCAAATGTCGCTGTCGCTAAAATGTCATTTGCTCATGTGATATGGACCCGTCTAGCGGGTACTCATTTTTCGTTTCAAACGAGTCTACTGATATAAATTCTAAAGCCCCTTATATGAAAATAGTAATAGCTCTATACGATCGTATAAGGTCACTAAATTAACTGCTAGGCCCTTATATGAAAATCGTAATAACTCTATACGATCGTATAAGGTCACTAAATTAACTGCTAGGAGAGAACTGCTGAACAGTATTCATTTCAAAAATACTCTGACGATTTTGCATAAAATTAAGTTCAATACCCGACTACTTCTTTCGGAGTAACTTTCCTCAAAATATAGACGAGATCCTTCATTCCACCAGAAAATGACATTGAATAACGGATGAAGTATATTGCATGGTATATCTTAGTTTCAAAACAATTTTTTTACGGGACCATTTTTTACTACCTTGGAACTGGGCCATTAGTTCCGGGACCATTTCTTTAGGGACCATTTGTTCTGCGGACCGTTTGTTCCGGAACCATTTGTTCCTACACGCGCAGCCTACATAACAGACGCAGTCACCCACGTGAACTAGCTTCGTGTTAGCGCACTGACCACGGCCAAATCGGTCGTCGTCGCAGCTTCGGAAGCTTGTCAAATGACAAAACAGATAGATTCAGGAACGGCATGTTTCCCGGCGTGAGATTTTTATTTTTGACCCTGCTTGTTGGAAACAGAAAGAGCAAAAGGGGAATGAATCGCGAGGATGGTCAGAGCGAGGCGTCGAACTTTCCATTTTCGATTGCTTTTCTTTTCGCAGTTAGGTCGCGAGGTTTTATCGCGCACAAACAGAAAAATAAAGTATACGTTCCACGAGATCCGGAGGTGGTCATGAAATCCGGGGTGGTCCATAGTGTGTTTAATTGAGCTGTTTCAAGGAAGACAGCAAATAGAATTGACGAGTGTGTCACTGCAACAGGAGCGTCCGTCATGACCTCACAACACTTCGAAAATTGCAAGGGGACGACTCAGACAGGACTCACCTTCTAACCAGAAGATCTAAGTCAAGTTTCAAACAATTCATGCGGAATGAGCACACTTAGAAAAAAAAAGTCGCGCGAAAATATCCATTTGACAATACAGCTGGTCGTAGGCAGCGAGTGACGAGCGCCTTGCTAGGCCTTCCGACCCATCTTGTTAGGCCTTCCTACCAACTTGACTGGCCGCTAATGTCGGCGGGATTATTTTCGTTACTCCCAGAGTCGGTGGATCGAGCGGCCCTCACTGGGAATTGTAGTATCGAGGATTGACGTACGTATTTTCGTTCGTTCGCTGCCTGAACTCGGGAAGGACGCGAAGAGCTCGTAGTAGTATGCTCGCTGGTGTCTACAGCGAACTATCCAAGCTGTGTTGCCGGCCATGAAGCTATCGTGTGATTCTATAGCAACTTAAACACAACTTCCGATTGTTTCGCTCGGGGTATTCGAATTTGTTTTTAGGTTTTGTCCTACGCCCGTCTTGGGTCATAGCAAAAACAAAATATACTTAGCGAGCAGTCCCTGTTGCTACGTGCGAAATCGCATTCCCAAAGCAAAGCATAGCAAAGCGAAGAAAATAACTGTCCACGACTCGTGATATTGGTGACTACGTCACCATCGAGCGATTGCAGCGGTCACGTTAGGGGCTGATAGCTATTGTAATTTTGTATTCGGGTTGTTGAAGATGTGAACGTACTTCTCTTTTGTAACCCAAATATAATTTTGGTTATTTAACATATATTTTTCAAAATATAGCTTTAACGTTTTTTTATTAGACAAATTAGAACTTAGACTGCGTAAGTAAAAATGTAGACTGAAAAAAGAAGACATAGATATTAAAATATTCAGGCTAGAAACCAAAGTAAAGGTAGAATGGCTTACATAGTGTGTCAATTGGTATACGCGTACAGCTCATGCAAATGTTAATATCGTAATTGTCTTTGTTTTACGAATTGGTAATGCTACTTGTTAACGGAACAATTTAACAGTCATTTTCATTGTCACTTTCACGTTGGAGGATACAACCACCACTATAGCCACTAGCAATACCATCGCTATCGTAGTCGTCACGATTCTGTAGCCGGATCTACAGAGCCGCCTTCTGCCGGGCGGAAAACTCCTTTTCAGTTTCCTTTTTTCCTTCCCTCTTGCCCTTCTCTCCTCTCCTCTCCCCACAGGAGCGGGTCTCTGAGCTAGTTAACTCAGGAAGGATGATTTTGTGGTTGTTCGCCACACCAACGACTACACCCTTTGAGCACACTTCTTTCGTCCTAGTACACCCTTCTCCATCGCAAAATAGGATACTGTTGCATGTAACACCCTTCATTCTTGAAGGGTATAGAAAGGGTATAGAAATGACTGAAGGGCGAACACCTTTTTTTAAAAAGTGTTCATGGCATGGGCAACTTGATTTAGCGAGGTTGTTTCAGCGACGATCTCGAATAATTCTTACTCTTCCGATGCCTCTTTCTTGGAGATACATTCTTTCACTTAGGCATGCTATGTATCACGCGAATGATTGATAATAACAAAGCAGCATACCCGTGTGATCTTTCTAATTTAGTCTGTTTGAAATGTGGAGAAAATAAGGTGGTGGAGCAGTCACCAGGATCGTGATCCCTCTGTCGTGCGTGATTCATTACGTATGTATTTTCTGCTTCTGTGTATGTGAGAACGTTATGTGGTGCCTGTTAATTTTTTATTTTTTATACGCACGCTCAAGGCCGTTAAAAGTTCAAGAGGGGAGTGGTTTACAGGAACACAAAACAAAAACTAAAGAAAAATATGGTCATAATTAACATGCTGTAAACACAATAGCTATGAAACGTTTAGTCATTTATATTACAAACTGCCGTTTAAAATAAATCAAAACCTTGAATTGTATCAATTTTAAGAGAAGCTGCTGGCAGTCACTGAAGGTGCATGGGATGAAAAAGAAAATGGGATGCAATAAAACGTTTGTTGGGTCTTGTCGGTTCATATCATTTAAAAGCTTAAGCACACGAAATTAATCAAACGAGAGATTACGATGATATGCCTACACGAAGGCTATCACTAAGAGCTGCGAGCATAGACTTTAAGACATTTTGATCTTCTGGTTGAGCGTTTAAAAAAACTGGTTACCCGTCGAAGCTAGTTTATAATGTTCCTGAAATGCTTTAATGAAGTTTGTTAAATGAGCGAATGAAAAGACGAAGACAGAAATCGTTCAAGTTTTGTTTATCAAGATCGCGGGTGAAAAGTGTCTGAGCATGCCGTCTATTTCGCTGCTGAATAAGTAAATGATTTTTTAGACCGCTTCATATAAGATTGCCGATATGTTATCGGGTTAAGGCCTGTTATCGGTTTGGAGAATGAAAGTCTGGCTGAGTGAATGGTATTTTAATAAACTAGCTTGTGAGTAGCGCCTGTCCTTGTCGTACGTGTTTATTGATGCGTCCATGTTTCAGTTTGCGCTTTTAACCACTTAAATAGAAGAAGGATTAGTGTTGCACAATGTCGCACTTACCTGATGATGGCCATCAATCCGCGACGATATGCATGAAGTAGAGGTGAGTAGTGCACTGCGCAAAAATACGTGATGGTAAATTTTACGAAAACGTCAAATTCGTGCAATATTAGGAATTTGACAAGTGGGAGTCCCAACTTAGATTTCATTGAAGAAATACTCGCGGCACATTGATAGTTGGAATAAATAAATTGAGCTGAGTTATTTTCATTCTAATTAATTTACGAAAATTTTGATTGTGGGACCATATTGAAGAGGCCTACTCTAGTTATGACGAACGATAGATTTGCACAAAAAAGTAATTTAGTGGAGGTAGGGTCTCACTAGAACATACGCTTTAAGTAATCGAGTGTGCGATTAGCTTTGCTAGATGTAAAATCAATGTGAACTTTCCAGCTAAGATCACATGTTATATGGACGCCTAAATACTTGATTGATTTGAGGGATTCTAGGGGAACACCATTAAACTGATATTAAGGCAGGTGAGTCGAACTACGAGAGATGCGCATGAATTTACACTTGCTAATATTTAGGGTCATCCGCCACGTGCTTACTCAAAGTCAGACGTGTTGCTGTATATATGGCCTGAAGTAAGTCATTGTCAGTAGTTATTTCACTGAAAATAACACATCTTCGATTCGAACAAATAAATAGAAGATAATACAGACTTAGGTAAATCGTTGATGTAAACAAGGAAAAGCAGAGGCCGAGGACGGTGCCTTGATGTACGCCTGATATGACCGGGTCACAAGAAGACTTAACGTTGCTATGAGAAAACATACTGCTGACGATTAGTTCAGAATCCTTGAAGCCACGTTAGTAAGCCATTTTCAATACCCATATTTTATATTTCCAGTAGTAGGTGACTAGGCGGGACTTTATTATAAAATTTCTTTGTAAACTCTAAACTAAATAGAGTCTGCTAATGATCTACATCAAGTATGATATGCAACTTAAGGGTGAATTAAAGCAATTCCGTTTCAAACAAAAATGATTTGCGAAAACCATGCTGAGTGGAATGAAATATTATAATTAGATTCCCAAATAGTGAGCAATATGGGAGAAAAGAATGTGTTCAAGAATCTTCCATGAGACGATAGTGATCAATATCGGACTGTAGTTACATGGCGAATGCTTACTTCCACTTTTACAGACTGGAACCACCCCTTTAATCTTTAAATCTTGAGGAAGCTCTCCGCGATCTAATGATTCTTGAGATATTTTAGCCAGGGTCATGAAGGAACATATTCATGCTTTTTTAAAAATATATTATGTGGGTGATACATCGATCCCAGCGGCACAGAAGGGTTTAAATGAGCAAATGATTTTAGCAATACCATTTGAGTCAATCAGCTCAAAGATTCAGAGGTAAGTACGTCCAGCGGTGAAAATCCTTCAAGACTGTAGAAGAAATACTTCGAAAAGACACTAAAGAACATATTGTTAAGCTTGATGGAACACTCGCTATCATCTATTGGCTCGTCGTGAGAATTAGTTAGTTTAGTTCCCGCGTTGTCATCAGGGTCAACAACATTCCAGAATTTTCTAGTGTTGTTCAGTAACATGTTCGGTAAAGTGTTGGACAGAAAACTAGCCTTGGCATTGTTGACAGCAGTAGTATACATACCTGTAGCAGTGTGATACAATGGCCACTTAGCTTGATCGCCAGATGTTTTTGCAGAGTGATAGAAGCGTTGTTTTCGATTGAAGAGACGTCTAACGTACGAGTTATACCAGGTGCCTATGAATCGTAAGTGACTACACGAAGGGGTATGAAACGGTTAATTAGCTCTGCGACCTTAATGTAAATAATGGGGAAAACATAAAACACAAAAGACGGGAAATCGTCTTGTCCTTCTTTGTGTTTTACTATCTCATTATTTTTATTACCCTTAACCGCACGTTCTTCATTCCAAGTATAATATATTTTTTTAATAACGACCAGTTGCATTCAACTGAGCGTTCTTCAAATCCGTTGATTTGAAGCCTGTAAAAACAACTTGAGCCTTTCATTAATTCATTGAAAGTCAGTTTTATGATAATTGCATAATATTTTGTCGTTTTGGAAAACGTTTGTAAAGATATCGTGCATTATAGATATAACAAAAAATGGTCACATATTTTTGGAATGTGCGCTATTCCTGAGCTTTGTCTAGGGTAATTAGTCAAAATTCAATTCAATATGGTTGCAGTTGAAGCCATGAATCTAGTTGGATGAGAAGCAACCTGTGCAAGGCTAAACGATAAACATATATCAACGAATGCCTGACAAGCAGATGAAGACGGATATAAAGAAGGTGGGGACGATGAGCAGTCAAATCATGGGTAATTGAAATCACCGGGAAGAAAAACGGATCACGATAAATAACGTGATATGAAAATAATAATGGCTTCATGAATTCAGTAACAAAAAAATTAAAGCCGTTTACAACTCCCTGTAATGCCTAATTAGAGCGCGACTCTTGAGGAGGAGGAAGGCACGGGGGGGGGTCACGTGACCTCGGGGGAGGGGGGGGTCACGTGACCTGGGGGTCACGTGACCTCGAGGGGTGGGGTTGGAGAAAATTTTCCGCTAAACTTAGTGGGGAAAAATTTTCCGCTAGATTTAGTGGGAAAATTTTCCGCTAAATTTAGCGGAGAAAAATTTCCGCTAGACTTAGCGGGCAAAGTTTTCCGCTAGATTTAGCGGGAAAATTTTCCGCCAAATTTAGCGGGGAAAGTTTTCCGCTAGATTTAGCGCGCAAAATTTTCCGCTAGATTTAGCGGGCAAAATTTTCCGCTAGATTCAGCGGGCAAAATTTTCCGCTAAATTTAGTGGAGAAAATTTTCCGCTAAATTTAGCGGGGAAATTTACCCATCATGCACCGCGCGGTTACGCCGACGGCGACGCCGACGGCGACGCTGACGCCGACGGCGACGCCGCTAAAGCCGGAAACGGGCGCCTAAGAGCTGCGCTCTAAAATGGAAGAGGTGTTCAGCGGACGATATCAGGCACCTATAGTAATTTTGCGATGAGCTCGTTTTACCGATGCCCAGATGGTTTCTAACCATAACTTTATATTAAGGACGAATTATCATAACTTTATTGTAACAGCTATAAGCACACCGCCCCCGTGTTTTGCTTACCTATCAAATCTATAGGAATGATACTTGTTGGAAGAATGAACATTTTCACAGTTCCGTATCTTCCTCTGCACTCACGTTTCCTTTAACACGACGATATCCGCCGGACATGAATCAATAGCAGGAGTGGTTTCCATGCGGTTCCTGAAAACGCTTCTGATGTGAATAAACGGAAAGGATAGTTGTGATAAGCATGGACAGTCAGCATTACGCCTCGGTTAACGCTAAGCGTATGACTCGGAGGATACAGCTCGTAACAAGATCCTGATTTCTTTGCTTCGGGTACAATGCTTTCAGACTGACGCGGCCTAGAAAAGGTCGACTCACAAATTCGGCCAAAAATTGAATTGCGAACGTAGCATTTGCCATTAACAGGCTTTCTTCCACTTCAACTGAAAAAAGGCTATTAGGCTGAGATTTGGCAATATAATTACCTTTTTTGGTCTTGGATTTGGCAATATACTTACCTTTTTTGTACTTGGCGCGTTGCAGGTGAAAAGTCGTAAGTTAGACACATGGTGCGCTCTTTAAATTTTAAGTTAGCGCGAAATGGTTGTTTTCTTTTCGAAGTTAAAAAAATGAACAAACAAGGTGCGTCATCTTGATATCGAGATATCTCCTACACGGTTGGCGTGTTCGATATCATTCCAGGCTGACTCGATATCCAGAGATGTGGTTAACAGTTATATTATCTTTTCATCGGTCAGTGCAAATGTTTCCTGGGCATCAGGAATTCAATGAAAAATGAAATTATCTCCCGAGCCCTATCATCAAATCCGTCGAGACGAGACTTCAGACAATAGTTTTGTTTTGAATGTCTCCAACGGTCTCAGGAAATTGACCGTAAATTGTCTTCAACGCTATCTAGAGGTTCTAGCACCTGCTCAACGAAAGTCAGCTTCCTGCTGATATTAGCTGCGCTGATTTATTATCGTGCTGACCGTTTAAATTTTCAGTTTTAACCTGGCTTAATTCACTGTTGCTCGTTGCTCTTTCAGAGAATTTTCTTTTAGCTCTTTAAACATACGCAAGATTTCAATTTTGCCTACGCTTGAATTAACGCAGCAGCGCCCACGTTAGTGCCTAGTCTCTATGCGTCCAGTTGATGAGCTTGGCGTGTCTGCATCTGTTTGCGACGTGCTATTTCATGTTAAGAAATCCAGAGTTTGATTCAATATTACCCGATAGCACGACAGCAATTAAAATAAGACGGCTGTTCAAGCACTTTTACGAGACCCACAAAAAAAAAAAGAAACACCTATGGGCACGAGAACAGTGACAAAAAAACGATTGTCACTTTTTTTCGCTGAGGTACGTAGCTGAGGTACGTAGATACGTTCTTGTTCAGCCATTACAATTGTTGTGCTGTCGTCGTGAGCACTCAAGAGCGGGAATGAGCGCCAATGTTTTGTAACTGACTTTACGGTAGCCGTCGATGTCGATCGAAATCCGCTTGTGAAATGAGGGCATCGTATAGCCATTCGAGATGCTTCTTCTACCTCAGTATGCAGACACAGGCTAACGGGGCATGGATCCAACGGCAAAAAAGTGCGGTGATAATACCGCTCCCTATTCCATTGCATGTAACTCAGCATAGGTCTGGAGTTTTAGAATGACATGAGGAACGAAGAAGCGTTCCTTGTGAGCCATTGCATTCGTTGTTCTTCCCTCCTGTCGACTCTTCTAAAGAGCGGGCGCAATGACAAGCACTAGATACGACGACACTTCGTAAATTTTCTTCTCGTAAAACATGTTCCTAGGATCCTCCTGAGATTGAACGCATCCTATTTTTGGGCGGTCACTAGCATTTTAAGCGTGTTGGTGTATTACCCCTAGCGTGTTAGCCCAGGAACAATCTGGTCTACAACCTTAAGGGTGTACACCTCTGCGCGTAGAATTCGACCATGAAAAGTGCAGTGGCTTGAAAGTTCAAGACTGCCGGTTTACAATCTTATGTTACAAATACAGACACATGAACATGACAATGTCCGTGCATAGTAGAGAAAAAGTCTACCTTCATCAGTTTAAGTTTTGAAAGGAATAGTGCGGGAGAAGTATCAACTTAACTGGTTTCTCTTTCGCCTACTTTATCAACGCTGCGAGCACATTTGGGAGGGCAATACCTACATGCCCATGGAAACCTTCCGAAAGATATACTGTACAACCCTTAATGTTCGCGAGCTCTTAATTTTCGCGAATTTCGCGAATTAAAAATTCGCGAAATTTAAATGCACGCGAAAATTTCGATCTTTAAAAATTTCAATGCAGGCATCTGGAATTCGCAAAGTTTAGTGGCCGCGATTCTGTCCTTTGTGTCCGATTCGCGAAAAATAGGGGCCGCGAAATTAAAGGGTTTCACAGTATATTAAGTATTTACAGTGTTAGAGCAGAGATCAATATTTCTTCTCATAAATTGTAATCCGAATTTTTATGAGTCAATTAAAGTAGATAACCAGAAAGGATATATAAGCCATCAAAACACACCTACACACAAAAACTATTATGTTTGTGCTGTTCGCCTGAATTTAAACATTGCGCTACTTTTTTATTTTCGTTTTTGTAGGGTGAGGACATTTCTCCAGACGTTGTATCGAAGCTGGGTTACCTTCACGCAGTTGTCTCGGAGGCTTTGAGGCTCTTTCCTCCTGCAACAAGGTATGTTTTCAACATACATTAATATATGGGTAATGTGTGAAAGAGCAAAGAAATAGTGTCATATCAGATAATACTATGGTGTGTTTGTTGCGCCGTTGTCGTTTTTAAAAAAAGAACTGCACGCTCTTTGTTTTAAGGACGCTTTTGATGAAACATACAACAAAGCGGTGCTGCCGGTATTAATGCAAGTCTAAGTGGCCAATATGATATCAAGTTAAATAATGCACGATGGTACTGCTGAGCTACACCAAACACTGGTTGATGCAATAAAAGCACTTATTGAGGTTTTCTTTTGCACCAATATATATTGGCTCAAGTATGTCTTCCAACGCTTTTAAAATCAGTTAAGGTTTCCTAACGAAAATGCTTTTCAAAACTTTGCTCTGGATGCAGGTACCTGTGAAATTGAAAAATATGTAATTAGTATTAAATTATTTTGATACAATTCATAATTTTATCCAAAACTACCTGTGCTGTGTTGTGGCACCTACATCGTGTCGGCATCATTGTTGGCTTCAACTGCGACCACGCAGCTTTCCAGATAGTATGTACAACAGCAATTGATTCATCGATTCTTATTAAAATTAGACACACTTGCATTAAAGGCCATGTAAGGGTGGTTTTACAAAAATATTATAATTTTTTGTAGAGCATGTTTTGGAGTGTAATAGAATTTTATGCGTAATCAGAAGGTTTTTTTCTGGTATCCCAAGGACTCTAAAAGCATTTAGCACTAATGCAGTTGGAGGAGTGCATAGTGTGTAGAAAGTTTAGTTCCCTTTGTAGTGGAACTGTCTTAATTATGTTTTTGTGTTTTAGACTCGAGGAAGAGCAGACATTTATGTCGACTGCTTTAACTTGGCCACAGGCTTGACAGGTCAACCACTGAAGACTACGCTCTCGGTGACACAGGCATCACACTTCCCAAGGGTTGCACGATCACAGTTCCCGTATATGCGATGCACCGGGATCCTTCAAATTTTCCTGACCCAGACTCCTTCATTCCAGAGAGGTACAGATCTCAAATTTTACTTAACGACGTGATGCTGCTTTGTACCTAAAAATGACCAGGTTTCGAGACATCATAGGGTGGCTCATATTTTGATTCATGCGAGATCCTAGTCCTATATACGGGGTGTCGTTCTTTTAGATTTTGCAAATTTTCTGAAACAATCCGTGAAAGGTACACTAATGTGGGTTATTCAAGTAAGTTATACGGCAAGAGGGGCATAATAATGGTGCTTATCGTCACAAGTCAAAAATTTATCTAAAGTTTGTTAATCAACTTTTTAATTAGTGAAAATAAACACATGATATCAATTATAATTAAGCTCAGCGTCATTGAAAACCACTAATACTGTCACTTTCAGATCGACTTGAAGCTCATGGGAAGCGGTGTGGTGCTCTAAAGTTACCAGCTGTACTACGGGTGCATTGGTTGGTGCA
Organism: Ixodes ricinus; assembly: GCA_037355805.1. Lineage (NCBI taxonomy): Eukaryota > Metazoa > Arthropoda > Arachnida > Ixodida > Ixodidae > Ixodes > Ixodes ricinus. The sequence continues at coordinate 30,826 of JAZHYW010043869.1, read as the reverse complement.
GAGCCATGTATAAAGAGAGTTTGGTCAGTGGGAGGCGCGGGCAGAGACAAGGCGTGCACCAGACGCAGAAAGTGTGCTTGACATGCTTACTTGGCCGACCACAACCCTAAAGAATTCCTTAGTGGTGGTAGCGAGAAACTGCTTTAATCAAAGGTATATGTTGGTATATGGTTTTAATAAGCGCGTAAGAGTGAAGTGTAGTAACCATTCGTGGTTGAAAATAGAGTGGACGTGATGTTTCGATCATGATCATGCAGAAAGATGCAAGAAACGAATGCGGCCGCTCAACTCTGTTTTGCTCAGGCAGAGTGTGACCACTCGGCCTTCAGATTCCCGGCCCTCGGCGCTTGGCGTACGGATTATGTCGATCGTTTCGCTACTCGCACTCGTCCACCATGACTTTGAATGGGCATGATTGAAACATCACGTGCACCATATTTTCAGTCACCGAGAGTTGCTCCGACGCACTTATCAAGTTTGTTCCACAGCCAGGGTAATATTTCCGGCTTCTGGTTGACCATTATCGAATTTGTAAAGACGCCATCGAACACGCCCAGCCTGCTTTAGGCCAATGGCGCCTCCTCATTTGTCTGCTATACTTCCCAACCAATGGCCAAACTCTCTGCATATACGGCTCTGGTCTGGTGGTGCGAAATCGTGGATAACAAGGAACGAAAAAAATGCGCCCGTGTGTTGAAGTCTGATTCGTTTCTGGGACTCAGAAAAGGAAAACATGCGCACAAATCCATCTACAATTTACTGATTTAGTGGTTTTCAATCACGCCCAGCAAGATTTGAAGCGAAACCATGTGTATCCTTTAGAGATTAAACGATTACAAAGTTAATTACCTGACTTATTGAGAAGATTAGCCAGATATACTATGTCCCCCTGTCTGTATAACTCGCCTGCATCGACCGCATTAGTGCAGTCTTCGCGGCTTTGTGTTACTCCAAGAAGGCTAAACAATATTTTACATAAACTCTACACGAAGATTGTGATGACAGCAATGCCCCATTTTCGTTTAAAACATGAATGCTTCAAAAAATTTCAAATCCAATTGTGTTGTTTGTTTTACCGTCCATTGATCATTGTATCATTTCTTATTAAATTCAGCGGGGGAAATGGACGTCACGTAACCTAAGTAACAACTCAGTTTCCTTGGTAAATATAGCGGGAAAATTGAAGTCACGTTACCTATCACGAGACCTACACACCAATTGAGTTTGCCTGCTAGATTTATAGGATAATTATTGGTCTCGTGACCACGTCACTTGACCTTTTCTTCAATCAATATTCCCCTCTTAAATTGGCGAGAAAGGTGATGTCCAGTAACATGGCGTCACATAATTCATATACAGATCTAGGTTCAGCTCTAAACTGGCGGAGGAATTGATGTCACGTGACATAAATTTAGTGGGGAAACTAAATTTGTGTATATGGCACGCGTCCTGAGGTCACGTGAAAACAATTTTTTTGCTAAAATTAGCGCGAAAGTAGGTTGCTTTATAGGTGAAGATAAAGAAATATAAAGAAGTTCTATGTCACCTGACCTATACAGTAATTCAGTTTTCCGCTAAATTTGCAGGGATAATTGATTCTACGTGACGTGACGTCGCGTGATCAATCATCTATTGTGTTTCTTAGGTAAATTTTTCGGGAAAATTGATATCACGCGAGCCACTGATCTCGATGTCTTTTGCTGGATCGCGTCTGACCAGCTCCGCCTATGGACGGGAATGCGGCCACGGTCGGCCATCTCTTTGGTAGAGTTATATCATCTCTAGCCTAGTAATATGGCGAACAGCGCAATGGCGGCAGGCTGCCATAAAATAGCCGTAGATCTAGTACACTGTACCGTGGGTGATATTTCGTGCCTGATTGAAGTTGTTCGACGAAGCAGATTCTTGAAACCCGGCGTGAACGGTAGCCTCATCTTTGAGGACCCGGCGAAAGTTCTACGAAAGCGCAGCACCGGGGAAAGCAGCGCAGCTCGCATCGAAAGCAGACTCCGTACCGGTGTCTGCTTTCGATGCTTCTCTCGATGCGACTTTCGATGCGTGCTGTGCTGCTTTTCCCCGGTGCTGTGCTTTCGTAGAACTTTCGCCGGGTCCTCAAAGATCGGGCTATCGTTCACGCATGGTTTCAAAAATATGTTTCGTCAAACAATTTCAATCAAGCGCGAATTATCACCCACGCTATTTTATCTCAGCTTGCCACCAAAACTGCCACAACGCTGTCTGCCATGGATGGATGATAGTGGCTGCAGCAGCTTTACCTTGGCTAGAGGTGATATAACTCTACCAAAATGATGGCCGCCAGTGGCCGCATTCGCGGAGCGGGCAAACGCGATCCAGCAATTGTTATTGAGATCAGTGACGCGAGCCATGCACAAAGTAGATTTCCCGGCCTAAATTAGTTGGAAAATTGACATCACGTGACCTGACGTAACTTACATGTGAACACATTCCGTCTTCCCCCTTAATATGGATGACTGAGAAATTGATCTCCATTACATATACACCAAGTCAGTTTCCCCGTTGAATTGATAAAATATAGGCTCTTCTTCCGTCTTCAAAACGACTCTTTAATGTCTTAACAAATTTAGTCGATTTCTTTTTAAACGCTGTATTCCATGCTTGATTATACTTCCAAGGTAAAAGTCGCTGCCAGATTTTTTTCTTTGAAACGGTGTATTAAAATTGTATAAAACTCACATTGAATACTAATTTACGTTTTCTGTATGAAATATCTTTGTAATCTCTACCGAGCTCTACGGTTTTCCGACAAAGAAACAAGCACATTCATGCCTGTACCAGCTTGTTTCTTGCTCATATAGCCCATCTTCTTGTTCCGCTTAGTGCATCCTTTGGCGGCCCGAAGAATAGAAATCTGACGGTGCCAAGTTAGGATAAATTAGAGTGGCGCAGTAGAGTCCATCAAAGTTGGCGATTGCCTCCTGGATTTCAATACTTGTCTGAAGGCAAGTATCGTCGTGCTGCATCAAAATCCCACGTAAATTAGGGTTCTAACATCGAAGTTGGCTAGAGGGTTGTCCCGTGGGATTTTTAATCTCACGTGCCTTCTTCAAAGATGAAAACAAAATTGACACCTAAATACATCGGCGGAAACCACACAACAGATTGATTTCTAACACCCTCTTCAACTTTTGTATAGAAGGGTTTTTGCACAAAACAATACTTGAAAATATTGCTTTTCATTTTGTGTTAATTGTGTTAATTGCTTTAATAAGCTTGTTCTTGCGTTAATTGTGATAAGTACCTTATTTTGCGCATCCTAAAATGTTTTGACTTACTTAATAGGACTGAGAACTGGATTTCATTCGTTCTACACATACGCTGCGGATACAGGTTATCGAAGTTTCCAAACATGCTGAAACATTCTTGACATGTATATCACATAATACATCCGATCTCTATAACGTGGTTTGGGGTGCAAAATTTAATTGTAATTACTTTATTGTATCTATTTTACCCTCAGGGCTTGAAGACATTGCAGGGTGGAGTGCAACAAGAACGTTAAAGCAATTAACAAAATATATGTTATAAACACTACACAAGATGGTTAGTAATGAAACGTTTAAATAGGTCAAAGTACTTAGTAATGGCGATTGGCGATTTGGTAGCTATCAGCACGTTTCTGCACTCCGTTATCTTTATTTATTTTGCATGCACGTCCAGTACTTTCGGTGCATATCTTTTATATAATTTGGCAAGTTCAGCTTGAAATTACTATTCTGTACCAATAGTATTTTAATATATTAAAAACATCCGATAAAACACTTGTTGGGTTTCAAAGCCCAGGAAACACGTCATTATTTGAAGCAGGGTTCTCAAACACATTCGCGTGTGGAAGCCAGGTAGCCCCTCCCCCTAAAGGTCGAGGGCCAATTCACAGAAAGAAAGAGAAAGAGTGGGGAGGGGAGATTATATTTTAGGAGGGAAAAATCAGGAGGTCTTCATTTTCGCAAATTAGACGAGATTTCTCAGTGGCACATTTAAGGTTTTCTAGAGAAGGAACCTCGTGCTCTCTGGTATTCGTAAATTTGTTTCCTTAGCTTTGATTTCTTAATGTGACTACTTTAGGCCCATTGCTGATGTGATGACAAGATTTAAAATTGCACCACACTGCTAACTGGCCTGCGGTTTTCAATGGAACAAAAGAGAAGGCACACTCTAGCTCATGTATCGCTCAATTTTCTTGTAACTGATCAAGTTCAAGAGTTCTGGAATAGAAGCTTAATACGACAGTTTTTGCTTGCCTGACAATTTTTATAACATGCAATATTAGACAATGCTTGTGTATTCATTGTAATGTTCGACTCTTAGAAATCAAGCTCATAGCTCTATCTTTTGAAGAAGCTCCTGTTGAGCAAGAATGCATGCAGTCGAGTGGCGTCCTAAAGAGCTTGCGCTTGCAGTATAATAGTGGGACTGTCGTACGGGTGATCAACACGTGGAAGAACTCAAAAACAGAGACGTTAGGCAAAACAATATTGAGTCCAAAAGAAACTGAATAGGGAAGAAATATCTGAACACGATAGTAGTGCAAAGGTCTGCATGAATTACGACATGTGTGCATAAATTACGGCGCTTTGTCTGTGCACCTCTTTTACTCGTCCTTTGTCGATTTTTTGCGCTGTTCCCACTTTTGAACACGAACAACCATCTCGCCCAACTTACCGTCTTGTTATGCGATATGATTCTATTACTTACGAGGCAAACCGCGCCCGAGATGGGAACGAAGTTTCGCAGCCGCTTGATGCCTGGGGGCCGGGCCCCTACGAGTCGTGGGCCACATGAGGCCTGCAGGTCGCGTGTTTCAGGCTTCTGATCAAAAGCTTACTTAAAAATGAATTGTTCGTTATGATGAATTTCATTCTATGGTAAAGAACAACGTGTTATGAGAAAACACCAATTACTGAGGTTTGAATATGATAGGATAAGATGGTAACCAAAACATGGCCGATTAATTGTCCTTCACTCTTTATCATCAGAAGTCACCAGTTTTCTTTTTCGGTGCGGGTAGAGAACCAAGTGTTAATTTCATAGGACACATTCATATTCTGGAAATGTGAAAAACGTTTCTGAATGTTTGTTCAGATACATATATGAAGCTCATTCCTATTTTGCGTTTTATATTTTTACAATTTTGTTGTTCATAAATGTCAGCCGCACATGTGAACGGAAGTGGTGTATCAGCAGTTGTAAGCACCTCACATGATGCACTAAAATTTGGAAGCAAACTTTGTCGTAGTGCACAAAATACACGTGTTAGCGAAATGTTTATATTTACTTTCCATATTTGCAAGGTTTCGAGACTACCTATTCCAAGTTATCGAATATTAAACATCGTTATTTTTTATAAAGCTTTATTTAAGCAAAAACTGCTCAGTGCCCGGCAGCAATAGTGGGTGCTAGCTCCGAAACATTCTCATGTACTCAAAGTGAATATTCATAAGTGAAACAGAATCACGACAAGACAGTTGTTTTTTCTCAGCCCCCGCTGCTCTAGCGAGGCTTTCTGGTGTACTCCGAAATATGTCCCCTGGTTGGACTCGTGAAGACATTGTGCCTGATTTTGGTGAAGATTTATCGTTGTGGCAATGGTACTTTATATAGATAATGTTGTTTTGATATTTTGATCTTCCATTGCCAAAATTGGAAGTAATCTGGTTGGACTGCCGACGATCTGATTAGAAGATTCTTATCTCTGAACAGAGATTCCAGATTGCAGGTCGCTATATATCTTACAACTATTGACAGCTTAAGAAACGTTGGGCGTGGCCTCTGACAATCGTATTTTGGCTCCACGGCTAGTCAGATTGCGGCATTAGCTGAGAGATATGCCAGAGAACGAAATCACAAAGCAAGAATCTTGAACTTAATAAACCACGCCCACCGCTTCTTAAGCTGCCTGTAACTGTAGTAGTAGTTCGTTGTTTAGAGGATGAAAATATAGGCGCATGTAATCAATTCGCTTAAATGACTATACATTAAAAAACAAATTTTTTTCATGCGAGCTGGAACTTTAACATTTCACCAATAAAGCTTTTAAGAGCAATAACTGTCCACTCGTTTTGTAATCCTTAGCGTTGCCATCACTGCTTTTTCTTTCGGCGACACGATACAGGTTCAGCGAAGGCAACGCTGCTTCCATTCTTCCCTATACGTATTTGCCGTTTGGTGCTGGCCCCAAGGGATGCCTAGGCATGCACTTGGCACATCTGGCCGTCAAGGTTTGCCTCATCTACTCTATTCGAGCTGTTGAGTTCGTGCGGACATCCAAAACAAAGGTTGGTCGAGACTTGGAGCGATTTTTTGTGAGATTAATATGTTTTTTTACGAACAGGTCTCCCAAAGCCTTCTCGGAGGTGAAATAATTTTCGACATGACATGTGTTTCACAATTTTACAGAAGATTCGATTCACGCCGCTGCCAGCTTTTTCATTAATCTTAAAGAAACACTGAAAGAAAAAAAATTTTGTTAAAGGTTATAGACGAGACAAGTCTTTCTTGTTTTAAAAGTTTTTCTACGAAAAAGAATTTTGGTGCAATATTTACGCCGTTAGACGCAATGTAGGTGGATGTCGCGGCCCGCTCAAGCCCCGCCTACAGAGCAGTGGTCGCGAATATTACTACTGGATTGGCTTGGCAGCTCCGTGGAATATGGTCGGGAGCCAAATGTCTGGCGTCTGAGACAGCTCTGCTCGTCGTGCGAGCAGATAAGCGGCCTACTCCGGCATCGTCTGCTATTCCACCACCATCTATTGTCGTCTGCAATGCTCAGATGCGGATATGAAATCTGCGCGTCGCCGTTCGTTTTCGCCTTCGTTCGTCTAATATTCTGCCCCTGTCTAAAACGTCTCTAACGCTCGCACGACGCAATCATGGCGGCGTTCTAGCGTTCCACCATGCACGAGCCGCTGTCCGCTACAAGCCTCTGTCAGCGTTCGTCAATATACGGTAAAAAGAGACCGACACGACTAAAAAAATAGCAAAATAAATATGCAGCCCCCTAGCTGTTTTTTCGTGTTGTTATTTTTTCGCATGGCATCCACGAGCAAGGTGGGTGAGCGTCATGGTGCACATTTAAGACGCCATCTAAACATATGCGCTTTGCCAGGCCAGGTGCAGCGCAAAACTTGAGCTACTTACCTTTCGGGGAGATAACAAAATAAAGCTGAGCAAACTTGATGGGAGCCAACGTTGATGCGAGCCGAATGCCCGATTACTCCAGCCAAATGGCTCGCAAAGTCATTACGTGTGTAGATACCTTCTCTGTTTTTAAACCATGGTTGCAACCATGGCGGTTGCACAATTCACAGAGCAGCGGGGCCCTTTCTCTGGACCTAGCATATTTATTCAACATCGACACGCGCAAATGAGCAAATTAAGCCAACTCGAGCAGCATAGTTTTGCGTGGAGGTAGCCAGACTCACTAGAAAAGCAAGCACCTGCACAGCGCTTCCGAAGTAGCGTACTTGCGAGAGTTGTTTGTTGCAGACTATGACGGTTGAGATCTTCCTCTAAACACCTCGGTGGACTCACAACCACTCGTCCTCATGCAAAAAGACGAGATCGATGAGCTGAGCACGTTGTGCTCTCCGCAGACGGCGGGAGACATGTTTTTATCGTTTCACACCAATGCTGTGGATGGCAATCTGGGCAGCTTTTCGAAAACAATAATGACTCTACCTGGACAATTTGTTTCTGAAAGATAATTTTATTTTCATTAAAGATACTATAACAGCACCGGAAAACGGTTCTACAACGATCAATCCACACGCCAATCATTTCTCCAACCAATAAGTGTCGAGAAATGGAACGTAGTTAACAACCTTCTTGGGTGGAGACCAGGGCGGGCTACCTCCATCTAAATAGTGCCTAGCGGCGTAAATATATATAAAAAATGTTTTCTTGTTGAAAATTTTACAAAACATTTGTGTCCCATCTAGGATCTTGAAAAAAAGTATTTTTTAACATTTCAGTGTTTTTTTAAGTAGCAATAAAGTTAGGAAATTCCTTAAAAATAAAGATGCACGGCTTATAAACCACATTTTTTAAACTTAATGAATTTAAGCCGGCTGACTGACAAGCCGACGCCTGGAAGGACCACTGGTCGTCGCACTGCGGTACTGCTTGATTGCTTTCTTTTTATAGAGTGTTTCGAGTTTGGGAACGTTTTAATATTACATAGTAGTTTGTTTACTGCTGCGAAGAAAATATTTGTTATTGATTTAGTGGTCGAGTGTCTGACTTTTCGCACAGAATAAAGCAAATTGTTTTAATCCGAGGCCGCCATTACGAAACAGAAAAGGTTTTTCTTGAAGTCTTCCACAGGCTGCTTAACTTGTTTCATCAATACAATTAATTTTATTTTCACTAAATGCATTGACATATTTTCAAGTGATTCAGAGATTCACACCTAAATATTTAATGTCTGATGCGTTATTACGGGTGATAAACGTGCTTCTGCTATCAATTATTATGACGAAAGAAGTTTCAGCATCGATCGATATATGCGTCGACAAAAATAAACAATATTAGGCGGTTCCCTGGAAAGTTTTAGTCGTGATATGAATGACCACGTTCGCATTTTCTGTGGGGTCTCATGTTAGCTGCGCACAATTAAATTCAACCGATAAATGGTGAGTCAGGAAAACAAGTATTGAATGTCTATGTACATTTGAGCTTGCAACGAGATTTAAACTACCGCGATATATAATAGGGCATGTAACAAAAATTGAGGTCGACACTATGAGTTTAAAAGACCCTTACGGACAGGTGCGTGCTATATTGAATCTTCCCTCGCCGTTTATAATTTGTAAACGGTTGAATTTTTCATGCCACCGATCGAAACGAAGTCGCCAACATGCGTAAATAACTAGGCTTGTTGCCCGTCAAATATCTACCAAAGATAATATTTACTTCCACAATTTTCGCGGGACGTGTGCACATTATATTGCTAGCTTTATGTCACACCTTTGTCGTGCTAATCACGACTATTTTATTTTCCTGTGTTGTAGTAGTACTTTTGTATTTTTGTAATTTGTATTGTTGAGTGCTAATGGTGTGTTATCAATATTTGTGGTAAAATTCATATTGAATTATGTCATATGTTCTAACTGCACCTATTTGGCATACTGTAAAAGACTTACTTTTGGCGAACACCTAATTTTCGCAAATTTCGCGAATCGCCTGCAATTCGCGAAAAATAGGTCCCGCGAACAATTACTGTGAAATGTAAACACACTGGAATTTATATTGAGATCCCGCCGCGTCGCGAAATATTAGGACCCGCAAGATATTCCAAAACTTCAGCTTTGACCTAAATCGCGAGATATTGAGCCCGCGAAAAATAGGTCGTTTGGAGTATAACTATATACTTTCGCACTCGTGGTTGCTGCAGTCAGAAAAGGCGGTGGGGGGGGGGTATATGAACAGTCAGCAAAAAGTTTGTCTCGACCTTTTTATCGAGCAGTGTCAGTGAAAATGAAAAACGAAAAAGATCAAGCAAGGCCTATTATTGAACATTTGCTATGGAGTGCCTCGTGAAGACATAAAATAACTCTCGCGTGTTCATAGAGATGATCTTTTATTTCGCAGGTGCCTCTCAAGTTCTACAACGGTTTCGGATTACTCCACTCTGCGCCTTTTTCCGTTGGAATCAGAAAACGAAACATTTCAGCAGCCTCAACCGAGACGCACAATACAAAATAAAGACGCCTGGCGTAATTAGAATAAAATGTTTGTAAGCATATCAGTGTCTGCAGTAAAAAATAAAAGTAAAAAAATCATTGGTTAGTACGACGTGGAAATCGGCATCACGCGTCCTCTGTCCTCTCATTAGGCTCACCCAGTGGGGGTAAACGGCTGTCAGTGATAAGAAGTCACACTCACAGGTCTGTGAGGCGAGAACGATAAAACACATCACCGTTTTTTAGTTCGATCATAAAAAAAAAAGAAGAGATATTGTTACAAATTACAAATGTATCTACTGGGGGAAAAAAGGTAAAGTTAAAGTTGAAATAGGGGGCAATCAAACACTAAAATATGGAATATTCGTTTTACGGTCCACTGTTCGTGTACGCAGGGTGGGAAACACAAAATCAGAATATAATGCATGTAAAGTAAAGCATGGGGAAAAGTTCGTGTCGTACGTAAAAGGCGTGGTTTACCGCATTCCCTTCTCTTGCGGAGCACTCTTAAGTTATAACGGGCAGACAGGCCGGTCCTTAAACATCCGACTCAGAAAGTACCACAGCTCCTTGAAAGACACCGCTTATTCACATCTAGCGGTACATTGCCGAGAGTGCGGGTGTGAACCACGTTTAGAAGAAACCAATATTTGATATCAACCCCACGACCAAACATGTCGAGAGATGGTTGAAACGTACAACATCATGAAGAATAGCAGTTCGTGTGTGAGCCAACTTTGGTGACTCTGACCCCCAGCAAGATAAACCTTCTGCATTTAGGGTAACAAGAGCTCCTGAGGTAAGAAAGATGAAAACAAGTCCTACAATCAGATAAAAAAAGAACAAGGGGACATATTCGACGAGGCGCCCAGCAAGCGCGCGAACATTTGACTCCATGTTTTTCATTTCTTTGTCTTTCTTCTTTATGTTCTATTAACAAACCAGTTGATAGTCAGCGGTTGTCTAGTGTTTTCTTCGTCTTTTTGTCCTCGTCCCAGTCATGCTGTTTTTCAACACGATGGTATATAAGAGCCGATTAATTGAGAATTTTCATGTAAGCTCTCGGCATTTGATAGCTGCACCTCGAGGGGTGCCACGTTGACGTTTTTATACCCTTCGCATAGAACAATAGCATACCCTATCACTGATAAGCTAATCGGAACATCTGCATAGGGTTGGAATCGGTGCTCTTGCCGTAGCCGAAGTAGTACTGAGTATACACGCGACAATGAGTTTTATACAAAGCCCTCACGAATCACGCTCGTAATCGACTGACTTCATAAATACTGATCCTTGGGGAACCTGTGCTCAGTAACATTGCAACCACAATCGCGCTTGCAGCTTCTTCTGCTCATCGCACATTTTACGCGATTGTTCTTATGCTTATTAAACTATTTGTGCACACGAAGACAATGCATTGGTGGCCAGAAAAACGTAGATATTGAGAAATAGTAACACTGTAGAAAGAAGATCTCACAACTAACTCACGCACGACGTCCTTTTCTATGCCTTTTCGCCTATTCCCTTGGCGGTTGTGTACCCTGTGTCAGCGGGCAATCAAACATTACACAAGTACACTTAAGACTGCTTACGTGTAGGAAGGCGAAAGCATTATTGTCGCGCGGGAGAAATGTTTTGTTTAATGCTTCTACGCGTATTAAACTTTAGGACGACGTATAGAACAACGTCGAGGACGTCTTCCTAGAGATCGACACCGAGTACGGCGTCTAGGACGACCTCTAGGACTACTTCTAGGACAAGGTCAAAGACGGTGTCTAGGACGACCTCTCGGACAGTCTCAAAGACAACGTTTAGGACGACTTTTAGGACGACCTCTAGGACGACGTTAAGGACGACGTCTAGGATATCGTCGTTAACGGCGCCTAGTGGACGGCGTCTAGGACGACATCTCGGACGACGTCGAGTGTTTCTTGGAAAGCTGTATACCTGTGATGGTCCACAATATTGCAAGACACACAGCCCGCGTCCACCTTTGAGCGTGGTGCTCGACTTTACACGAAAGGGCTGGCGCTCCTACACTGATGGGGGCAACCTCAATCCATTCTTCAACAGACGAACTGACAGTACATCAAGAATGACTCATATATGGCATGCATATGGTGGTGCCACCAAAACTGGATCCACTGGTCATTCCAGAGCTACATGACGGACACCCAGGCATTGTTCGGAGCAAAAAAGAGCCGCAGTTACATCTGCTGGCCATCAGTTGAGTAAGACCTCGAAAGCCAGGTTAAAATATGTCAGGCATGTCAGCAAAAAAGCGCTTTGCCTTCACAACCTCCCTTGCACATGGCAATTTGAACCATGGCAGGGTCGACCTGGACAATGAGGGCTCTTTCAGTCACTTTTATTTCGCAGTCGATGCTGCGAAATGAAAGTGCGGCCTGGGGAGATCCTCAGGCCGCACGTGAAAACCATAAAGGCGTCGATGAAAACACGTTCAGGACACACCAGCTCCAACAAGCCTCTTGTCAGGGAGAAGTCGACATCCCATTCCTCGATAATGACATCTTTAGACAAGGATTCAAGTAGTTTTGTTCAGCTGTTCTGAAAAGAAACAAGGCAGTGTCCTAGTCTGTGCAGGTCATCTAACCGCACGGATCCCATATGTGGCGTCGGCACCGCGACCAGCCGACAGCCACCGCCGCGAGAGGGGCTACACCAGACGGAAATTATAACGCGTCACCTGTTTTGTCTACCAGTTTTCGGAGGCAAGCCGGTTCCAGTAGCAGCCAGATCGCCTGACGCGACGATAGCTACTGATGCGAAGAAAATTCCCGACATGACGACAGTGCTGACAAGGGCAGTGGCTGCAGAGTTGCTACCGTAGTGCTACCCAAAGAAGTCCTAGAAACCACCACACAGATTCCTGGAAGACTATATGTGTGTGCCGATCTGATAAAACGCCCCACCTATAGTGCCGATGGGTTTTCGTAACCAGACAATTAAGATTTTTGTCAAGCATTCAGTAATCCATTTTTATAACGAAGTGAATGCGACGGCAAAAATATTCGATATAAGCGAGAATTCGATAGAATCGATAGAGCCTAAAATGCAGTGCCAGCAGCCTTGAAGGTGGACGGGAACACTACGATACACTCTGACCGTATGTTTAATCAAACAGAACCTTTGTTATAGACATCTCGCGGCAGCATTACCGAGTAAAAAATACTTAAGTGGAGTTTGCCATAATTTCATCTGGACATCAGTTCTCCTTGAACTGCACAAGTCATCGCAAGAACACAGTCACCGCTGCTGCACTCCACTTTGTTTCGAAGCAGCCATAGGATGTGTCGCATCTCCGCAGTCATCAGCGTTTCCCGAGGTGCCCCTCAGACGTCGCTTCGTGTTTACCCTAGCCGCACGCAAGGTCTACGATTGCGGCATCCGTGGCAGGGAGCAACAACGGGAACGATCCGCATCGACAAGCGCAAACGAATCTAAGTTATCCTCGGTGGCTTTGCCAACATGTGTTTACACACTCCTGTAGAGATGGTTGCAGTTCTGGCAATCGTGCGCCGGCTCGGGAAGCATTCTCACGAGAGCAAATCGAACGTGCGCAAAGCAGCTGGCGATCTTTCATCTTCGGTTTGCGGGCGCGCTTTCTCTTGCATAAGCAACGTCTCAAAACCGTCCAATACCTTGTTCGTTCTGCAAAATGGTGGACAGTGTCGAACAACCGATGCCGGAATGCCGAATTTCTGGCGATTTCGAACTTGGGCCGGCCACTTTTCTCAACCTCGCAGATCTAAGCGACTTTCGGTAAACACTCCTAAACTCCCATACGACGCACCTGTGCGTGTAGTATGCCGCAGGCACGCGCAATGGGGGTTCCCGAAGGGATGACCTACTCCGCGCTCCATCGATCCCTTGTCCCGTTTCCGACAGGAGTCTGGCAGCGTCCCCGCATAGGCATCGGAAGTGGGGCTCTGCCAAGGAGGTTATTAGTACTAGGAGCGGGCACGTTGCAATATTGGTGAAGCCTAGTCATAAAACGTTTAAACGATATTGTGCCCAACGTGACCGCAGATCTCTCTGGCGATAGGTGCGCGTGACATGTCACGTGCGAGATGGATGGTTGATTGTTGAAGGATTCCTTGCAGGCTTGCGCGCCCTCCGTTCGGTTGGTTTTATCGGATCGAAGACTAGACTATTCTAGATGAAGTCTAGCTACGGTCACGTGATGTGGTCATGTTGGCCTGATAGGTGAGGAGAGTAAGGAGGAAAATGAGAGAGAGGCGAGGTGTCAAGGGAGCATGGCTTGTGGAGGCTACGCGGCTGACGTCATGCCCTCTCCTACCCTTCTATCCTCATTGGGCTCTGCACGGTCTGCCCTTCATCTCCCGTTTACTTCGTTTTCTTTTTTGCCTTTTTCCCAGTTTGTCTTTCGCCTCGGTGGAGAACGGGGCGGTAACGCAAGGGTCTCCGTGTGCCCCCGTGTAGGCTTGCATGCTTGTGGAACCGCGGCTTTCGTAACAGGACTGGTCGGCCGCCGTTACACTTTCGAATAATCTGGTTTAAAATGCGTGCATCTTGGTCGGGACCACATCAAACTTCGATAAAAGCGATCTCTATAACGAGATATTACTTTACCTGTTTCGGGACACTTGCATGCACCTAATGTCTAGTCTCTATTCCGATGTTTCTCTGGTGGCAGACTTCCTTTAGTCACGCTCAATGCTCTTGGGAAGCAAGTTAACAAAGTTAACTTCAAGGCACACCTGGACTATATCGTCTAGCTTCACAGCCAAAAATGTGTCTTCTGGCATCATCACTATCTCAAGGATGTGTTCTGGAAAATGCCAGCTGGACTCCTTGCGCACAAGCTCTTTGCATAGGATCACATACTCATCATCATCTTGTAGATAAAATAGTAGTCAAACTCCACCAAACCAACCGTCCTTGCATTGGATGATAGAGGAATTGCTGCTCGTTGCTTCGCGTGTACTTCATGCTATGGCACAGCTGCCCTGCCAGGATCACTCGTTCATGTTCCATCACTGGTGATAGGGCAGAAACTGAGAGTTTCCTGCAGGCAGTGACTTCATCCTGAGAGAAGTCAAGTACAGGCTTGACACTGCCCAATAGCGTACGCCCCAGGCGCGTAAGACGCCTCCTTGATAGACCCTAGCCCAACACCTTTCTACAGAAGACCTTAGTGTTTTGGGGCAGATGCTGATGGCTCAGGACTAAGTCCAGCTTTGGGCCATTACCGCGCACTAAGTCACCTGCCCAGGGACGCCCTTGGCTGCTGTCACATGCTGCGAAAATCTGGCCATTGCTAGACTCGAACGTAAATGCCGAGTTAGCTCAGAGCGGCCCCCTGCGTCAAACTGCGTTGGCCAGGTTCAGCAGCTGATTGATGTTGGAGGTCATGGCTGCCTGCCCGTAGATGCCTGGAACCTGCGCCACAAACTTCTTGAGCAGCGTTCCTGCTAAGAGCATAAAAATGTGGTGTATGATGTAGTAAAAATTTATATGCATGCCATATTTACATGTATATTAGTGGAACCATTTTTAAGTTTCTTCTGAACCCGAACTGGAGGGTCAACTTTAATCATAACTGATCAGTCCACCGCTGATAAAGAAAACTGGCGCAATTTTAGGAACACCTAAACACCTAAATTTGCTACTGGTTCTGTCGGCTGTACCAGTGGGGCTGTTGCATTCTGCCTGTTTGTTTTACAAGTTATTTTTATTCTTGAACTGGCACATGCAAATATACCGATACAGATACATATCGGCATGGGATGCACTGGAAAGAATATGTGGGAATATGGGCGTGTGCTACGGCAGTACGTTTGCAGCCAAGCACCCGCGTGACGGCGCACCTCGAGTCACGGGGAGTGGCAGCATTTGATCTGAAGGCCACATCGAACCACTCCCTGGAAGTTGGAATACCTCCTGTTCGCACGGTCTTACTACAGCGTAGTCACAACAATCTATGTTAGAGTTTGAGCGTCTGCAGCGTGGGGCCTGCAGTGCCTGGTGTTGGCGACACCGTGTTGAAGGTGCCAGCCACACTTCCCTGTATTGACACGCGGTCTCAGCAGTTTAAGTTTTCAGCGCTTGTTTACGAATATGTTTAAGAGGGCTGTCATTCTTCATGCGGAGAAAACCAACTGGGCCAGCTGGACGCAGCTTGACGTGTTGTGCAGCAGGTGATGCACCAGTGGGACATCGCACATTATTTTTGACTGGTTTAACTTTGATGGTTAAACGAGGTGGAACAAAATCTAAATGCTTGCCCTAAGTAAGATGAAAAGCTATGTCACAAATATGAGCTATTCTAACCCAGCCTGTTATGTGCAGAATGCT
The DNA here is from genome assembly GCA_037355805.1 of Ixodes ricinus. Classification (NCBI taxonomy): domain Eukaryota; kingdom Metazoa; phylum Arthropoda; class Arachnida; order Ixodida; family Ixodidae; genus Ixodes; species Ixodes ricinus. Next base: position 14,768 of record JAZHYW010043869.1, on the reverse strand, counting down.
TCACATGTAGGCAACAGAATATTCGCAAGCCTGTGTACATTCAAATTAACCTGGAAAGGACTATTCCGTTTTTCGAAAGTTTTCTATAACTTCAGACAAATTATTTACAGAAATAATTAAGCCAGAGAAGAGAAAGCCTATGGTTAGGTCAAACATAATAGACAAAATGAAAACAAAAATGTGAACAATATGTAAAAAATATTCCGAACTGCCCGACCGAACCAAAGCTTAATAATTCATACAAATACCAGCCCTGGACTAACAGCACCTAGTTCAAAGTAGGCCTAGTCACTACAGCTCACCTGTTGAAAAACATCACCACTATGGAACGATGTTAGCAGAATGATTGGTTGCAGCAATTCGTGCTGCACAAGGTAGTGTGACAGACAAACTCTTTGCTTACCAGTACTATTAATTTGAGATCGGCTGATCTCCATGAACAGAAAGAGGTGAACAGACTCCGCAAGCCGAGCCAGGTGCCTCCAGAAGCGGGGATGCAGCACACCAAAACTCCAGGGAAGACAGTAGAAAGGCAGCCAGAGCCTCCCCTCACTGGCTTTCGAGCCAGTGAATTACCTCAGTCATCAATTAGAAGTAATTCAAAATCGTGCAGTCATGTTCATTTTTCCTAGCTATTCATATGAAATAAGTGTCACCGGCCGAAAGGAACGTGCTGAACTAGGTAACCGATCACTTCGCCGAAATGTTTTACACTAACGCTCTTTCACAAATTCTACTACGATTTACAGCAAAATTCACCATACATCACGCCATCCGCACGAACACCTTATCGTACCGGTCATCCACTCAACGTGATGGGCACCACAACTAGAACAGTGACCTCTTCTGCTTCATTTTTTCCACGCGCAGCGAAGGAATGGAATGACCTTCCCCACAGCATCGTTTCCATATCTTCTCCTCTACATTTCAAAGAGAAAATGAGCGAAGTCATTCTCACCGCTGCCTCGTAGTTGAAGGTGTCTTTACAATGTTTTGTTTTTGAATGGTTTCAGTTTAACCTTGTGTACTTTCTTGTGTCATTTTACTCCTATTGTTCTTGTCTTCTTTACTAATTTTACAAACGCGACTGTTAAAACCTTCTGTAATACCTTTCTGAGGGGTCTTGAAGGCCAATTGAAATAAATATAACCAATCAATGCAGATTGTTGGGCTAGTTGGTACTGGGAATTTGACGACATGATGCAGCGCTTGGAGACATGGACAAAAGGTGCGCTCCGTGTTGTCTAATTCCCTTTTGTCCTTGTCTCAAGCGCCATCATGTCGTCAAATATAACCACGATGGGGTTTTTGACTAAAGGAACTTAAATTCTTCAATATATCTTACTCTTACTTTGAGAAGGTTGTTATTTTTAACTGAATACAGCCACCACTTGCTACGGGCAATTTTGGCTACAGCTATGACTATTGTTACCCTAATTCCAACACGTCCCTGGTTTCTCTCTTTAATTGCTTGCTCGCCTGGAAACTTCCCGCGCGTCATTGTCGTCCTTGTTTTTTGCTCAGTAAGGGTTTTTTTTAGATATTATGTTCGATAATTTTATTTCCTAGTTGAGTTAATTAACGCGTCTTATTTTTTTCATATAAGTTCTTTATATTATACTGTTCTTTTTAGCCGTGAGCATGTTTGCGAACGTGCGGTACGAAGATAAACACAAAGCAATAGTTCCGATTGCATCAATAAGCTACTTATGCCGGAGGACGTAGATGATTTTAATCACCAAAAGAGAAACATTATATTTTTTGATTGCCGAGGACAGAAACCAGCGTGCCTGCTACATGGGAAAAGTCACGACGCGTAACTTATTGGGTCTTGCATAAAACTAATGGTGAAAACCACTTCCTAAAGTGGTGGCGTAGCGTAATAAACTTTCTGTTTCCGGCTCTCGCCAAGCGCGGAAGAAATAATGACTGGCTCCGCCGGAGCTGTGATAACGGCTATATTCCGCTGCGGTTTTTCTGCTAACAGAAGTGCCCCAGTACCACCGCATTGTTTTGCCTCAACTCCAAAAAAATACTGTGGTTTATACTACCGTCGTTTTGCACTGCTATATTACTGGACGGCTATGCAAGATTGGCGACTTTAAGACAGGGCTGCAAAGCGCAGGGGTCTTGAAAGACCATAAAGCTTGTGGTTCATACCAAAAGAATCACATATAGATGCCACCTTTCACTCGCTGGTGTCCAAACAGAAGCTCCTGAAGCTAAAAACCTTCTTGTCAAGGACAAGCGCTGTCTTGTGCTCGACCCCAACAAGGCTGAGGTGCGGTTGAAGCTGCATGGGGTGCCATACGACGTGCCCAGCAAACCTATCCGAAGTGCGCTCGAACCGTGCGGAAGAACAGAACACGTCACCGGGGAAGGCTGGCACGAGGACGGCTTCCAAGGCGTAGAGTCCGCCACACGATCAGTGCGCCTGAAGCTCAAGGATGGCGTCAGCCTGGGGAAGACCCCGCACCAATTGCACCTTTCCTACGGTAGGGCCTTGCAATCTCCCGGGCCGCGCCCCCATATGCCTGCGCTGCCGGAGGACTGGACACGCCCGACGGGAACGCAAGGTGCCGCGGTGCAGCAGGAAGCCGAGTTCACGCTGGAAGCAGTGCGCTGGCCAACGTAACTGCCGACTTGCAACGACCTTTGGGGTGAAGCAGCCACTGCAACCGCCGACCTGCAACACCCTTCGTTGAAGCAGCCCCAGCAAACACCGCCCATTCCGCCGCAGTGTTGACCCATGCCGATCCGGCGCAGGCTCTCGTGGAGAAGGAACCTTCGAGCACGGACCGTGTCGATGGCAACGCGCCTCCGTGGGGCACTCTCTTAAGTCGAAAGACAGCGACAACAGGGCAAGGCGAGCCAATGGCGTCGAGCAATTGTAGTTAACTCCACAAGACACCAGCAAGCCGCTCTGTCAAACTCCTCAAGGCGTAAGTGTCGGCGCGGAGGATAGCGAAGGGACGCCTGACGAACGCCGTAAGTGGAAGCCTACTGCCCAGTGGAAGCAGAGGTTCGACCCGAAGCAACGCATCCCCGAACCACGCAGGCGAAAGGACTCCCAGTAGGTCCCTCTTATAGTGTTTGCATTAACCGCGTCTTTTGTGCCGATGTCATCAGTGTTTAATGCCGGCGGTAAACATCGAAACGACAATTAATATATGCCCCGCCTCAAGAGTATTTCATTCAACTGCGTGAGCTTGATCGTCAGGAAGAGAAAACAATCGTTACTAAACACGCTCCTGAGCGAAAGAGCTGATGCAGCACTGCTGCAGGAAACAAAACTTACTTTGAAAATAAAATGCCTCTATCAGGACGTCTTTGACATTACAATGCCACCACCACTTTATCGTCAAATGTTTCCGAAGTCTGAAATTTTTGACGTGTTCAAGCGAATTATGATGTGTACAGTTCGCCCGGAGACGAAGTACTCTTTGTATGATTTCACATTGAGGTACTCCCAGTGACAGAAGGGTTTTTTTCTTCCTTGGGGCGTCAACTGTGCCCTCTGTCCTTTTGAGGAAACTCTCCAGCACATATTTCTCTACTATACAAATATCGAATTGTTCTGGGCCGAGCTCCAAGTGAGCTGAAAGATGAACTGTACCTCACTTGGTTCGACATGAAGTTTCTTGACGAAGGCAGGCATGAACGTAGCCAATGCATTGAGCTACTGATCCTTATTGACTTACATGCCATCTGGAACTCTCGAACGGATCACACCTTAGTTCGAGTGAGGGGCAAGCCTGCCTGGCGTCACTTTCGGAGGGGTTCTACTACACATGTTCAATTAAAGGAGAAACCTCCTTTGAGGAGATGGAGCATTGAAGTGCGCTGGAGTCTCACCTCAAAGGGAAGTGGTCCTAAGGCCCGTTTCTGAGAAAATAGTGTATCGAGGTCATATTGGATGTGTGAAAATGTAGCTACGTTTGTCTAAAGAATTTACTTGTTTTAGTATGTAAATAGTTCCGATTTTACTGTAAAGACAAAAACCATACTGGCAAAAAAAAAAAAAGAATGTGGCGTAGCGTAGTGGAAAGCTGTCTCCTTAATACGCAGCGGACCTGGGTTTGATCCGCAGTGTGCTCTTACTCTTTTCATTTCTCGAACATTTTTTGGTTGAGCATTTGGCTATATTAACAGTTATTCATTACAATTGTCATTCAAAAAAAAAAACATGTTGTCGACGAAACTTCGCTGAACTAAATGGTATGGGACTCCCTTTCCGGAGGTGCAATGGGGGACAGCGGGCTTGGGTTGTCGGCTGGACGTCGCGAAGTGGCGTGTACGGTAGCTCAAGTGGGTTAATAGGGTTTTAATTAGCCGCCTCAGACTGTCGCCACGAAGCGTCATGAACGCAGCCGGGGGGTGGAGGGGGCATGTTAACACGCTCCCCAGTGCTACAGACACCGAGCGAAAAGGGTGACCCAAATAGCACGAGCTCTTCGCGTCGTGCGTATAGCCATTTCTGGTCGAGATTCACGACAGAGTGCGTATAGCGTTACTTTAAGTTAGTCTTTGGCTCCTTATCGTCCTGCGACGTTTCGTCGACAACGCATTTGATTTTTTGCAGCGATAGTTGTAAAAGAACCTTGTCGAAAAAAAAGTGCAGCTCGTTATTTTTGGATTTGTCCCTGGGTCCACTCTGTGTGAAGCACCCGCAATACTACAAAGCTACGCCACGCATTGGCCAGCCCTTTTTTGGCAATCCATTTTATATACAACTGTAGCGTTTGTATTCCGGTAAACAAATAGCTGGATCATCGCCACGCGTCTATGCTATTACACCTCCCCTTCATCCTCCTTCTATCTTGATATAAGCGCTTCACGGCGTTTTGGGATACAGTGCTTGACCAAGCGATACGCGCGGTCTGATGGCCGGGTGACAGTTAACCCCAGTTGTTACTACTCGGCGTGTGTCTTTCTTCTAAGACACAACAACCTCTTGGCGACGAGGATGTTGAAGCAGACTGATGAGCGCTTCCACGGTTACCGTTAAGGCGGAAACTCCAACCAAGCGTGCAAGAAGGACCAGGGAGTATCGACTCGGAAGCATTCAGGATGGCCACGATTGGGCAAGTGGAACCTTTTAATGAATCTCAGAGAGATTGGGAGACACACGAAGAAAGGATTGACGCATTCATGCAAGTGAATAAGATTCCAGACACCAACAAGTTAGACACCTACCTGAGTATCTTGGGTCCGAAGACGCACAAGTTGTTAAAGAGTTTGACCGCCCCTAACATGCCGGCCAGTTAGCCTTTGGTGGCTGCAGGAACCATTACCGGAGCATCTTTCGCCCAGGCCATCAGTTATCGCGGTTAAAGCGCGCGCTTTAGCTAGTAGCAGCTAAAGCAGCGCGCTGCACTTACATGCAGGAACCTGACCTACTACACTTACATATAATTCAGAAACAAATACTGAGATCTGAATTCATATGTTTTGCCTCATTTCCAGTCTGAATCTTTGTGACCTGGTCCTGTAATATCTACATTCAAAAACATAAAATTTTGTTTTGGTCTGTTTTACAAAAAAAAAAGGTTCAATATGTGAAAATATAATGAATACTCCCGCGGTTTTTGCAAGCTCGTTCCTGGTAGGTGGCCTCGCTTCTCCCGCCTTTTTTATAATTGGCCTTTATAACAAAAAAAACAAAAACTAAACCATATTTGGTTTGGTTTTGTTTCTCTCTTCTTATTGGGTTAAACTTGTTATAGGAAGCGAGCATGCCGGCCGTGTCGCGGCGGTCGCCTATTGTTCGCCGCGACCTAGCGGTAGCCGCCGCAGGAGCATCGGGGACCCACGGCGACGAACAGCACGGCGGACAGTGACCCCGTCGTGATTACGACGGAATTTAAGGCAGTTACGAATTCGGAAAGTTCCTTCGGTAGCCGGTGCCGCCGGCGCAGGATCATCGGGAAGTAATAGCAACGAACAGCACAGAGGACAGGGGGCGATTACGAATCCGGAAAGCTTCTTCGGTAGCCGGTGCAGAATCATCGGGGTGAAGCAATGACGATAAGCAGCACAGCGGACAGTGTTCGCGTGGTGATTACGACGGGGTCTAAGGCGTTTACGAATCCAGAAAGCTTCTTCCGTGGTGCCAATATGACGAAGGGAAAGCTCCTTCGTGAATCTGGCGCGCGTACGACGTGAAGGAGGTCCGTTTCGACGGACAAGTGGATGTCACGGAGCGCCGCACTCCGCAAACAAAATGAAGCGCACCCGGAAAAAATTTTGTTGGCGTTGAGTGGACTGCGGTAATTATATGTATACGTTTATTACTGAATCAGCTTGACAATAACCAGGCGATTTATTTCGCGCCGTTCCGCGATTCCCACTACTATCTTCCTGTAGGCTGATGGAAACATCCAAGGGTAGGCTTAGGTGGGCGGCCGCATCCCGCTTCTCGATTCCGGTGAAGTATTTGCTGCATACTTTAGGGTTTGCCGTCGGTGTCGATGCTGTTCCATCGTCGCTAGAATAGAAAAAAGTTAATTGTATTATTCGTCAGCAGCTTAAACAAAGCGCGAACTGGAAGGTAAGAAACGCCACTAACCTGTATGGACGCACAAGTCGCACCCACGTCGCGCAGCACTCCGCCTCGTACGGCTTCGAAGGGACGATGTGGTACTTCGTGCCGTGCGCGATCTTGCACGTACTGTTGCAGTCGACCACGCAGCAATTGTTGCGGCTTTCTTGGTGCGGAATAACCATCTCAGAAATTACAGCGCTAACCCGCCACAACGCACAACCAACGCAGCGACTGGTAGAAGCTCCCGGTACAACTGACCTGTTTGCCGCTAGGGGCGCCCTGGTCGGGGCTTGAATTAGATCCGCACGGTTCCTATACCTTGCTTGGTACAGGTAGGAGAGGACTTTATATTTAAGTTTTTTTTTTAAATCTCTCCACTCAGAATTTTGTAATTCTGTACATACCAGACTATGCGTCGGTAATCCATGCGGCGTCTATTTCAACTTAAAGGAGAACTAAAGCGGATTTCGTGATCGTCTGTTATTGGTCGTAACTGATTCTACGGGTCCCACGCATTCTAAAAGTTCAAAAAATACCATCACGCATGACTGAAAGTTTTGAATAAAGGCGAGTCCGCCACCAACCAAGCCAACTACCGGCTGGCATCGAAAACATTTCCCACACTACTCCGAGAATAAAAAAACGTGCGAAGAGGCGGGTAAATCAGGCTTTCTTTCCCGAAACCAAAGTCAGCTAGTAATGCAGTAAAGGTCCACTTCGGAGAAAGGGTCGGTTGCTGTAGTGATTATGTTTAGGGATGTCTTCTATACAGAGATGGCACCACCTACATTGCGCCGATTGCACGTGTCGCGTGTTGTACGAAACCACGGGCCGCGTGGCGGCAAGAAATGATTTGGTCACCAAAAATACGATAAATAAATCTGCTCGATGTCGCTCGCTTCAGGTCTGCCATCGTCACCGTCGGGATTGGTTGCTTGTCTTGTCGTTCTGACCGGCAGGTTCTGGCCCGGAGCCGGCCGGCACGTTCCATGTGAGCGCTCATCTATATCATAGTCCGCGTTCACAGTGAGGTCCAAGGGGAGCGTAGGCAAAGCTTGTTTGACCCCGCACGTATATTGTGGAAAGATGGCACAGGATTATAAAAAATGGCGACGAGGATGGGATTTTTCTTTTCTTCCAAGCTTCGTCTCATTTTCGTGACATTTTGGTGGCGGGGTTAAGCTTCCCGGAGCATTGGTTGTGAGTACCGGCGCATATTTTTGAGCATTTTTCCTTTTTAATTCGAGTATGCATCGCAGCAGTTTTCTCTGAGGGATGATGAGTCTATCTTGTCGGGTTGGGGCCCCAGTAGCAATTTTGGTACGTAGACGTGTAGTGTTGGCGAATTAAATCTCCTGCGGGTATCGCATTAACATTTTCTTGATTTCTTGGAGTCGGGCCTCGTGAACGGCTATTAGAATGCACATGCCCATCTAAGCCTACTTGGCAGTGACTCAGTAAGCATTGACTAATACCGCGGCGGCGATTCCGCCACCTCCAGTTTTCTTGGCCGTTCCCGGCACGCCTGTAAAGGCCTGGCCGGCGTGGAAGGAGGCCTTTAGTCGTGCATCCACGCTAACGGTATCCACGACGTTCCGCCGCCTCAGAAGAGACATGTTCTTTTTCGATGCTGGGAGTAGAAGGACAGCGCATTGTCTCTGCCTTTCAGCTGAACACCCTGCCGGCCACAGAGCATCTGAACGAGTCTGAAGCGTTTCTAGCCGCGTTCGAAAAACATTTTGAATTATCGGGATCTGTCGCCTTCAAGCGTTAAAAACTGCGCTTTGGGACTAAGCTGCCTGGGATGGCAGTTTTAGAATTTCTGGCCGCTCTAAGACATCAGGGTACGTTTTGTGCATATGGTACGGCGCGAGACGAACGTCTGTGTGACGTGTTCCTTGAAGGTCTCGAGTTCAGACGAGTTCAGGACCATGTCCTACGTGAGTGCGTTGGCACTGAGGTACCTACACTTGACCGGGCAGTACAGCTCGCTCTACAGTTTGAGCAAGTGGTTCGGAACTCCGAACAATTTCACCAACGCCATACGTCGGCATCCGGGACATCTTCCAGCTCCGATGAACTCTAGTACATGGAGCCGCCCCGTTTCGAACAGACGCACACCCCAGGACGAGGACACCAAGATAGTCAAGGACGACTGGCGTCCGAGGGACTCAACCAAGATGGCCACCCGGGTTTTTCAACCCGGCCCTATCGTCAGTATACGCCAACACCAAGGAGGGTTGCGTCCCGGATGATTCGCTGCCCTCCAGCCGCCAACCATGTACCGCGGCCGCAAGCGCGAGCGGGTCCTCAACACCACCGTTAAATTCCTCCTTCACGAATGGACGAGTAAGCAAGCCTCCCCGACCTCTGCTGGTTTTGCGGACGTCGGAACCATGCGCGTGTCGTCTGTCCGGCACTGCACACTCAGTGCTTCCGTTGCTTGAAGATGGGCCACTTCGCCGCTGTTTGTAGGCGTCGCCAACCACCGTCAGATTCCTTCATATATGATCAACCACTAGCGTCAATTTCTTCCCGCGGCCGCGCCCTGGTTGTCAACGGGGCCCTTCACCTTCGCGAAGATCTGGCCCACTCACGGTTGGAACGCACAACGACTGCGACCACCAGTATAATATCACGTTCGCCGACGTACGTCCCTGTGCGGGCCTTGGAGGGACATGTGGTCGCCCGAAGCCGACTATATGCCTTCATCGCTGATGTACAAGTAAATGAACTGCCTTTGAAGCTCCTGATTGATACCGCATCCCACGTCTCGGTTTTAAACGAGAGAACTTTTAATGAAGTTAATCGCTGCGGACAGATTCAGTTACATCCACCTGCGCGAAGACTTGTTCACCACATGCATGGAACCGTTCCTGTCCTTAGGACCTACACTGGCCAAGTCCTTTTAAGAACCATTTTGCACCATTGGAGTTTTATGTCTGTCAAGATGGGCGTTCTTTACTCGGCATCGTGCTGTGCGCGAGTTACAAATCACTCTGTATGGAGCTGACCACAACTGATCTTATGTCAATGCAGCTGGCGGTACACCGGACCGCCAGCGGGATGTGACAGCGCCGGCCGTTCACTGTTTCCGTTCCGCCAACCACCGCACCAGCCAAATTCGTCAGATGCCCCCGGCATCATGTTTTCTTCACAACGGGGTGTTAACCTGTCCAAATCACATTTGTCACCCGACAACCAAGTGGACCTGGAAGTTTCATCAAGGATCCAACAGTCAACAGTTGTTGCGCACTCCGCACCTTTGCCTTCGCTGGAAGTATCCCAGCTTCCTGCAGGGTTCAAAGTCTTTCATAATCTTTTTAGCCCGGAGCTGGGTTTGGTGCACAATCACACCCATACCGTCAAGGTGCGGTACAACGTGCCACCTGTTCAATCTAAGTTACGTCGGTTACCCATCACGTTGCGTGATGCGGTATCTGAAGAAATTTTCAGATAGGAACGTCAAGGCGTCATTGAGCGAGTTCAGTGCATTCGAGTGGGTCTTGCCCATTGTTGTTGTTAGGAAACAAGATGACAGTATTGGTCTGTGCGTGGACCTACGTGCGCCGAACCAGGCTATTGTCACCGACTCCTTCCCTTTACCACATATCTAAGATCTATTGAACTTCCTGCAAGGAGCCTCCCATTTTTCCAAGTTTGACCTGTCCTCAGTTTATCACCAAATCCGGCTTGCCACGAAAAGAAGGGATTTGACCACTTTCATCACTCGCGAAGGCCTTTTTCAATTTAAAAGGGCCTGTTTCGGACTGACTTTAACACCTGTGGCCTTTCACGACCTCATGTCCAAGGTTTTCAGATGTTGAAAATGTGCCCGATTCTATCTCGATGACATCATAGTGTCTGGCTCGTCGCAGAGTGAAGATGATGAAAGCCTACAAGAAGTATTGTCCTGCATCTCACGCACGCGCAGGGATGAAGCTGAACCGCAAGGGTGTTTTCAGGGTTCAAGAACTATTGTAGTTAGGACATCGTCTTTCCAAAGAAGGGCTAGTTCCTCTTCCGTCTAAGGTAGACGATGTTCGAAACTTTAAGGCTCCTTCTGATCCATCCAACTTAAGGCTATCTTAGGATTCGGTGAGTACTTCAGCAGGTTTATTCCGCATTGTTCCAGTCCTTTAGAGCCGCTTCGTCAGTTACTCCGCAAGGGCGTTCCTTTGCCTGGTGTCCTGGAAGTAGAGGCCAGCTTCCGGAGAGTAAGAAAGTGCCTTAAAATACGCCAATTTTCTCTCTTTTAATCCGACGCTTCCATTCGTGGTACCCACCGACGCTTCCATGTATAGATTGGATGCCGTGTTGCAACAGCAGCTAGGAAACCAACTACGGAAAGCACCTTGCCTCACGCTCACTTACTAATGCTGAGTGCACGTATTTCACTGGGGAAAAAGGCACTGGCATGCCTCTAGGCCTGTGAATGATGAAATGCCTAAAGTTGGGGTCGTCATTTTCGTAATTCGTACTGACCACCAAGCCTTGGAAACGTTACTTTCAACACAGGGTCTGGAGTTCGACCTCTGCGGTGGACAGCAAGGTTTTTAAATTACAAGTTTACAAAGGAGTATCAAAAAGGGGCGGAGAGCTTGGTCGCCGATGCTCTGTCCAGACCTCCTGTGTCAGACACCGAAAACGGTACGCAGCTCGAAGAGGACGTAGATTCCCTCGTTATGCTCTCTTTGACACTAATGGATTTTCAAGAAGCTACCCATAGATATTGTCCTTCCTCGTCTCAAATGATATACCTTTCTTCATGGCCGGATGATAGCTCCGGTTTGTCCGACCAGAGACCTTACTTCAATGTAAGAGATCAGCTGTCTTTACATGTGGGATCCTTTTCCAAGGTGAAAAGTATGCGGTGCCCGAACAGTTACCGGATCGCGTCATCCGACTGGGCTACGAGACGAAGCAAGGTATTTCCCAAACAACGACCATCATCCGAGACAAGTACTGGTGGCCCTGAATGTCTCAGCAAATCAAAGATCGGATTCAACATTGTACTCTATGTAGCTCAACTAACAAAACTAGAAAGACAGCATCTGCACCATTCCAAACAGTGCGTTTCCCAAACAACCGTGGGAGAAGCTGGGGTTGGATATCGTGGGACCGGTCGAACACAAACCTCCAAGTCAACGGTTCTTTCTCGTACTGATATATTATCACTCAAAATGGCCGGAAGTTCAAGCGGCGGCATCGGTGACTTCAACAACTGTTATTAACTTCCTGAAAACTGTCTTTGCCCGCGATGGTCTCTCCTGCAAAATCGTCTCCGGACAACGGCGTTCAGTTTGATTTCACACTAGTTACAAGAAGTTCTACACCAGCAGTGACTTAAGCATACCAAGCCAATCTTCATATCGGCCCTCAAGCGCAATGACCAAGTGGAGAACGGTTTGATCGCGTATTGAAGTCACATTCCACTTCAGCACCAAAAAGTGAATTTCGATCGGCCGACGGTTGGCCAGTGTCTGGACAGCTTGGCCACTTTAAGTTCTTGGCCACCGGAGACATAAACACGGCCGGCAAGAGTCCGGCCACAAACCAGCTGTGTTTAGCTTGGCCGCCGGAGACATAAATACTGCCGGCAAGCGCCTGGCCAGGAAGTGCTGATTTTCAGCTTGGCCGCCGGAGACATAAACGCGGTTGGCAAGTGTTTGGCCAGCAGTGCTGATTTTCAGCTTGGCCTCCGGTGACATAAACACGGCCGGCAAGTGTTTGGCGAGAAGTGCTGATTTTTAGCTTGGCCGCCGGGGACATAAACACGGCCGGCAAGTGTTTGGCCAGCAGTGATAATTTTCAGTTTGGCCGCCGGAGACATATACATGGCCGGCAAGTGTTTGGCCAGCAGTTCGGATTTTCAGCTTGGCCACCTGGGACATAAACACAGCCGGCAAGTCTTTGGCCAGAGTGCTGATTTTCTGCTTGGCCGCCGGGGACATAAACACGGCCGGCAAGTGTTTGGGCAGCAGTGCTGATTTTCAGCTTGGCCGCCGGGGACATAAACCCGGCCGGCAAGCGTTTGGCCAGAAGTGCTCATTTTCAGCTTGGCCGCCATGGACATAAACATGGCCGGCAAGTGTTAGGCCAGAAGTGCTGATTTTCAGCTTGGCCGCCGCGGACATAAACACGGCCAGCAAGTGTTCGGCCAAAAGTGCTGACTTTCAGTTTCGCCGCAGGGACACCCATAATCTAAACTTTCATCGCGTTCACGAAATTTTGGCATGACGACGGGCAGTGAGAGAAGCATCATGAGCCTGTGGTTGGCAGGATATTAGTGCGTGCATCGCGCGAACACTGTTAGCACAAGCAAACGATCACCGTTTTATTCAGTTTTGTTTTTCGTTAGACTTGAAAGGCTATTGTCTCTACTAGCACTGTCGTGCGATATGTTCACTTGGAACATTACCACAAGTGGGAAAATATTGACCCGTCGTCGGCTGCATCGGACGCACATGCCCCCTTTCCTGGAAGACGCACCCTCCGTTACCCAGCCAGTGTACTTGTACACCGACCATAAGCCCCCCCCCTCTACCTTAAAAACCTATAGGCGTATCAATGCACTCAGCTTCAGTAAACCGCCACGCTAGCCACGTACCCCGATCAGCTTGTGCTTGGATCAGATGAGATTGGATCTTTCAGGCGTTGTGTTTTGGAGGAGCCTAAACATGACGTCTCTCATATATCGATTAAACTTAAAGGGGCACTGACACCCCAAGGGACGTATTTTTTATTGTTTAAAACGATGCACGTTGTAGTCATAGGCACGCAAAAAAAAGACATCGCGAAAAATAATTTTATTACGCGCGCGCGCGCCTTTTTATTTTTGATGTTCTCCTCCTCCGCTTTTCGCCTCCTCGCTTCTTTTCATTCGTGACGTCTAGAATCATGCAATTTAGAAGCTTTGTAGGCGACATTTCTATAACATTTAATAACAGCAATCGTAAAACATGTTTTTTAACGGAATTGCGAACGCATCTCATTATCAACAAGCATTGGCCAGCGAAGGGAATGCCGCGGCTATGCTTCTGCTAGAGCAAGTGAGCCAGCCCTGTCTTTCGCGGCTTGGTCGCGTCTGTTCATTTGTTTGTGCGTGATATATTCAGTTGCATAGTTCCAGAAAGAGCTGATGGTGCCCAGTCATCGTTGACGTCACGACGACTGGTTGAGGTTGCGGAAAACCTTCTAGTCTACCATGAGCCAAGCTCTTCCGAACATCGCGATGCTACAGAAACAAGTGAACTTATGTAGAGCCTTGGAGGTCGTCAACTTATGAGAAGAAAGCTGGAGTCGTCGATAGAGTTGGATTACAAACAATGCTCGAGAAAGAGCGGTATGCGTGTGTGCATGCGGGCATATCTTTTTCAAATGACAACCCGCATGTGGATATTTTTGCATAGGTAAACGCGGCCTTGGGTAAGTGATTTTGAAGTACCGCTAATAATTTGAGCAATGGCGTTTATTTTTGTTTTGCTTAAACTTTATTCAATAAAGGGAAAGCAGCCGTTCATTCCAACATTACTTTTAACTTCTTGGTGCGCTAGGGACTCCAATAATGACATTTCTACTCTAATAGCTTTTATTGTTCTGTATCAGTTCAACTTGCTGCAAGCTGAACCACTTGTGATACAATCATGAAAAATATCAACAGTATCAGTAAAAAAAAAGAAATCAAGCTGATTTGATTTAGTTAAGAATGAAATGAACCCTTTCTTGACCGAAGTTTTTTTTATGTTTCATTTTAAAATTGTACAAGAAGTTAATGCACATGTGTTCTTTTTATTATCTAATGGGAGCACATGCAGTCCTCGCAAGCTCTTCAGATTGACAAGCATCGAATGAAAATATTGAGGTTTCAAATTTGTCGCGATTCTTCTATTTGGTTTTATTTTAACACATCCGCTTCCATTACATTACGGCAGTATCAGACTCCGTATCGGAGGTACACAGTACACGTTTTTACACCTTTAAGGGTGTAAAAGAGATGTTGTAGCAACTTACATCCTCGGCTACACCCTTTTATCACCCTTAAATCTAGTAATACACCCTCATAATTTTACCGAAAGGAGTGCTGTTTCGTGTTGCACCCTCCATTTAGTGACGGCTTTAAGAAAAGTGTAGAAGAGGGTGCTAAATAAATAATACGAAAAGGTTTTATAAACTTTATATATGGCTCTCAATAATGTACAGGTTAGATTTCTGCTTGAACAGC